>WSLM01000104.1:7893-31191 GCA_019677335.1 Ceratobasidium sp. UAMH 11750 | reverse complement strand
TCCTCCGTGCGCAGATGAGCGTCTGCCGCTCGAGAATACGTGGATGAATGCGGGGGTAAGCGTATGGTCTGGCCTATCCGTCCAAAGCAGGGATTCAATCGACTCCCGGCCGTTCTGTTGGAACGCTCTCGAGAGTGTGTGCTGACAAAACAAGTAGGTGCGCGTGCAAAACGTGTCCTTGGAGGTTCGGGCACGTTGTGCCGCCCGGGTTCCCTCCCTCCCGCCAGATATTTTTGATTACGAAGCGGCGCAGATAACTGGCAAGAAGCACGTCCGAATCAGGTTGCATAGCGAAGACTGCTGAAGATGTGCCTAGGACTCCTGCATGTCGCCTCAGTTCGTATCTTTTGCACAAGACTTGAGCAGATGTGGTCGTCGACCAAGTTTTCATCCCAATCACGTGACCGAAAAAGCCGAACCAAATAAATCCCGCCTTTTCAAAAACTCGACAGCTCGTCCGCGTTGGACTTGCAGCGCATAAGCGACCCAGATAGAGATAACACTAGACGCCCAACGCCCGTATCGTCAACTCCAATTCTACCTCACTTGGCCAAAACAAAAGAGTTCAACCCATCGGGCAGTGTCAGTTCCAATTCAGTCATATCGTCCTGACGAGATCTCTGCTTACATAACGCTACGCTCCACCCGGTTGCACACGTTCCCCGTTGTTAGAAGGGGAAGGCCCCATATCAGTCGGACAATCGATAAACAAAGTTGAGCCCTGCCTGTGTCGCTCTTCAAAGACCGACAAGGTGCGCTGATCCTGTGCCGGCTAGGGGGCGGTCGAGACGCACAAGGTTTGCTCCCGTGTTCCCGACTGCGCACGGAGTGGCGGGGGGAAACAAAGATGAAAATTATTACCCGACCGGAGCCCCAGATTTTTTCGCCACTAGACTAACCTCTTGAAACAACATAAAAATTTTTCATCGGGGGTTGAAATGTGGAGGCGCGCCTTGTCCAGATCTCGTATGGACAAAAAAGCCACGAGCCGCTCATCCCGAGAACCCAGTCAGGACTCGGGAAATGCGCGCGGCTCCACCCAAGTTCAGGCACATCAGCGCGAGAACAAATTCGCATCTAGCCGTTAATGCCGTCACCCCAGAAGCGAGTGCACCGAGGGCCGAATCGGAGTCTGAAATCCGCGTGTTTCGACGCCGAGGACATGTAAATTCCCGAACGCCCGAAGGCGCAGTCTTCCAAATGGCGAGGCGGGGAGCAATCCACGTGACATGTGACAAATAAAACGCGCTTGGGAGATCAGGGTGCAATTTCTATGATTGATCTAATTCACACTCAAAATTTAGGGGGCTGACAACGACAAGATAAGGGAGAACAGAAGTGTATGTACTCGGAAGAACAAGAAGGCATATTGTCCAAGGAGGCATAAAGGGAAATGGTGGACCGGTCCAGAAAGCATGGGATGAGAGACGCATGGACGAAACTAGACGAGACAGCGCTAGTAGTACACCAGACTAATCAAACAAACAAACAAGTGGAGAAAGAATAATAGGTTAAATGCGAGAGAAACTTGCTTTGGACACATCACGAGACTCGAGTGTATGTACGTATATGCTTGCAGAGATAGAGACGCTCTTTGACCCTCGACGGGTCGTTTTCCAGTAGCGCAATAGATAAGAGGACCAAGAAGAGGAGGATCAACCCTGGGACTGCCATCAGTTTCGTCCTCGGACCGTGGGCAAAACCAAAAACTCACCCTGATCGTAATCCAAGAACATACGCTGTTTAGAGATCTCCGCCCGAGAATGAGTTGCCCGAGCGACCGTACGAGAAGCCGACCCCGCCCCACGAGTTGTGCGCAGGGGCGTTGGTGCTTGCGCCCCAACCAAAGCTGGGCTGGGGGGAACCCCACGAGTTGGCAGAGGCGCGGTACGCATTGGAAGGTGCCCCAAACCCAGCTGGTGCGGGGCGGGAAGAGGGAGCCGGCGCCGAGCCACCCGCAAAGCAGTACTTGGCGAGAAAGTCCGCGTAAGACTGGTCCTTGACGTTGGTCGTGCTGTGCGCGGGGGCCTCGACGGCCGACAGCGAGGGCAACGGGCTCGGCTGCTTGCGGTCGGCCGGAGACTCGGCCGGGGAAGGCAGGTTGGCGACCGGAGCGGGGGCCGGGGCGGGGAGAGGTGCCGGCGCCTCGCTAGGAGAGGAAGCGGTCGAGTCGGGAGGGGTAAGGGTAAGAGGGGCCTTTTTCTGGATGGGGGCAACCTTGGGTGCGACGAGCTCGGCACCAAGGTCAGAAGTCATGGCCGGAGTGATCGTCTCGTCGCTCGGGAACTGGAGCTTCAGGTTCGGGCGGGGCGCCTGCTTCTCGACCATCGAGTTGAGCTTGGCAGACAACAAGGTCGCCGAGGGCAAGTCTGTCTGGGTCGAATCGGTATTGAGCGGCGCGGGGGACGTATTCGAGCGAGGGCGGCCAATGAGTGTGGGCGCAGGGGACTCAGGCTTGGGCTCGGTCTTGGGCACATGGTCAAACTCGAAGCGGTAATTGAGTCCACCACAGTTGTCCCACCACTCGCCAACGCCCGCGGCCTCAAACTTGACGGCCAAGAACATCGAGCGCTTGCTGAGATACGGCGCGACATCGTCGAGCTTGATGTTGAACATGAAGCGGTCGTAGCCGTCGGCCACTGGCACAAGGATACCACGGGCGACGTCGAGCTCGGTCTCCTCGGAGCCAAACGGCTTGGGCTCGGCGTTGGACGGAGGAAGGTCTTTAAGTGCGTTGGGCGAGCTCCACATGCCAGCGACCTCGCTCGTCGTCTCCCAATTGTCAAAAGTATATCGGAGGACAACCTTTTTAGAGAAGCTGACATTCTTGACGAGAACGCTTCCGCTCATGCGGGTACCCAACAAGCGCACGGCAGCAAGGTGGACGTGAGCTTCGGGTCGAGGGACGGGTTGAAGAGGGGCGCTACGAGAGACGGCAATCTTGAGCTTGGTCTTGGCCATGATCGCGGCGGGTAGTCCCTGGAGATTGGCCGACGAACCACGTGGGGACATGTTCGGGAAGGGGAAGCTAGGCTGGCTTCGAATGCGCAGACCAGGGGCTGTGTCCATGTTGGCGAAAAAGCCGCTTCGAGGGGACGCGAGGGGCGAGTCGCCCGACGCGACCTCGAGGGGGCGGGCGCGCTTGTCAAAGAGAACGACCGACTCGAGTCTGGATCAAGGTGTTAGTTTTGATGACACGAGGCGATCGCGCAAGGATGAGACGTACCGTTCACGTGTCGGAAAATGAACCCTGGGGGTGCTAGGTGCGCTCTTGGCCTGGGCGAGCATCGAAGAGACATCGGGCGTGCTCATCGAGAGGCTGACCCTAGATTTCAGGCTCGGCTTGAGCGGGCGGCCGTTCTTGAGCAGGATAGGAGTCGAGGTTCCCGAGCCATATGGCGAGGTGGAGCTGACCGAGGAGGCCGGCGTAAGTTTGGACTCGGGCTTTGGCGCGACGGGCGACGAGAGGAATGGGGAAGACGCAGAGCGCGCGACGGGGCGAGAGTCGGGGATGGTGAGCGGAGGGAGGGGGCCGGCTGATCTGATGGGCGAGGGCGAGAGGGCGGGGAATGGGACGGAGGCCGAGGCGATGTTGGTGGAGATGGTGAGTTTGGGGGTCGGGACGGCGTCGCCGACGGGGGTTGGGGGAAAGTCAGCCTCGGTCTCTGTATCGTCGTCCTCCTGAGCCCTGGTCTTTGCCTTGTGAGCCTCGGCGTCGAATGAGAAGTCGCCAAAGTGCTCGTCAGCAAGTTTGGCTAAGCGCGCGCGTTGATTAACTTCGCGCACGAGCGGGCAGTCGTCCTCGTCGTCGTCATCCGACGAGCCGGCAAGCGTAAACGAGGCCTTCTTGACGCGGGCGGAAGGCGAGGGAGAGCGTGCGTCGACGTCGGTGACGCTGCGGGCGCGGCGCGGGACGTTGGGGAGGGGGGAGAATGCGCTCTGGCCGCGTTCGACGGCAAAGGTCGAGCCCGACGAGGAGCGGTGGTGCCGTCGGGTGCGGGCTGACGTCATGGGCGCCGGGGAGGGGGCGGGTGCCGACGCGGTCATCATCATCGTGATGGTCGTGAGTAGGGGGGCTGAGCCTGGCGGTGGTAGTCGAGCGCGCGGCCTTAAGAATGGGGCCAACTGAAAAGCCGGTGAGAGCAACCTGAGATGTCCGGGGGATCGGGAGGGGTCGATAAGCGGAACGCGGGGGATAATTGCCAATCGATAAGCACCCCCTGCGCTTCATAGAATCTCCTGCCTCGTTCGCGCTGCTTTCCTGCCGCCGGCACACCGGACTTTTCCGCCATCGATGCCAAACAACTCCCGCCAGTCGTTGTCATCGTCGATGCAGTCGAGCTCGCCAGCTTGCGCAAGACCAACGACACCGAGGTGGAGCCAATTCAGGCCAATTATCACTGAATAGACCCACACGAAACACACTGGGCGCATTTCAGGCTCCGGATGCGTACCAGCTCTGACGAATGCATAGCTCCGACCTATGATCTGGGGTGCCTTCGTCCCCGTCGCCGACGTTCGGGCCCCACCGCTGTGCTCTCCACGACCTCAACTGACGACAAGGGCAGTTCTAGGCCAGGTCAATACAGAACCCCATCGGGTCGACCATACCCAACCGAGTATATGCGCACGTCGAAACCCGCATCCTACTCCACAATCCTGGTTCGCGTCCACCTATGGTCGACCCATGGCGATCGCATGTGGCAAGAGTGCGGGGTAAGGGCATCTCTCTGATCATCGCACGCCAAATGCACTTGCTGTTTACCAGTCTGGCAGCTCTGCCTATCGCTCAGTCCCATACCCGGCGCGCATACAGGAGCGACCCCAGCGCACCTCTCAAACTCTGATAACCCCCCGCCTTGTGCCCGCTCGCCGCCGTCCCGAGCCGCACGCCACGCACCAGTGGCCCGTGACCTTCCGTACCCCCCTCCCCCACCACGCTGCACCCGCATCGCCCTCCCCCAAAAAGCCAAAACCCGAGTTAATTGACCATCGGACGCTCGATGGGGAAGTCCGTCGAGCGTTCTGCAACGTGCTCGCTCAGCTGCTCAGCCCTCGCTTCAGCCATTTTCTCCGCACCGGCCCGTATTTACACGTGTTGACGGAATAGTGCCCGGACTTGTTCTACGTATAACCACATTTATGATTTATTTCGAGCGTATCTCTGACCACTGAGCAGTACGCGATCTGTGTAGCACAACAGACGAGGTGAGCCAGGGGCGCGCATTCGAGCCCGCTATAGGTGATCCCCCGCATTGTTGCGTGCGATCGCAGTGATGTTCAGAACGTGCGACCAGGGACAAATCACACAAACCGACAGTGTTCGCGCTATGCGGCCATCGACCATCGCGTACGGATCGCCAGAGTCTATCCCCCGCATCGCACAAACGCCGCCACGTTGTGGCCACAACCCCGCATTTTTTTCGAGCCTCGGTCTTTCTCGGGCGGCTCTTGCGTCTCATATAGCCATGCGCGCCCGCGGGTCGAGGGTCTTTCTCTCCATTCTTGGATTTTTTTCGCGAGGCCCAGTAAGCGTATTCTCGACGCTGGCGACCCGAGCCCCAGGTGGCGTGTCTCGAATGAACTATCGGCTCGTCGTTTTGCCCCTTCTCGAACGCTGCTTGCATCTTCTTCACTACAACCCGGGAACGCGCGCCGACTAGGTACACAATTACCCCGCTATTGCTACGTGGCTCAACTGCTCCGGGTGACGTCTGCCCGAGATACATTGCCCTTAAGACCGACCCACCCCGCGCAACTGCACGGTTTCTGCCCTGCGCCCCGTGAACGTGTTCGAGCTTTTTGCGCTGCGCCGGCCCGTGGTCGAGTCTCGTCGGCAGGGGACGTTCTCGATACGGCTGGGTCGGTATGCTCGATTCGTCGCCCTCGCTCGCTCGACGCTTATCTGGAACTTGCTCGATCTCGCCACGTACCATTAAGATGCACGATTCATTACTCGTCAAGTGCCTTCGAATGGGTCGTGGGCGACGGGATTGCCGGCAAAAGAACGTTCTTGCATCTCGTATCTCTGCTCGACTCGACTGCACGTTGTCTCCTGGCTGGTCTGGCGTCATAGCGGCTGTCTGAAATGAACTTCATTTCAGACGTTCCTTTCATTCTCGCGGGCAAACGTCGGCGCTCCGGGCACCTCTTCCGACAATGCCCACAGCTACGCCCAACCTCGTTGCAACCGCACCCATCGACACTCTTGCTTTTTCACAGTGCGCCATTTGTTCATCTCGCGCGGTGGCTGACTGGAAAAAAGCGCCCCGCGTTTGTCATGTTCCCCGCTTTTCTGACTCGGTTAATTATTAATTATTTCCTCGGTTGCAGCGGGTTCACAAAGCCCGTGCGCGCAAGCCACTCGTGCGTTGCATCCCCTCGCCACGCTCGTACTCGTCAGCAGCAACAGAGCTACCCGCTTCGGCCGGCCACCTCGGCGTTCATCCCCAGGCGCGCGTCGGCAACTAAGTATAACACGGTGCGCTTCTGTTTTGTTCATTCCTTATCTCTAACAGCAACTCCGACACCAAAGTCAAGGAACGTGCGAAAAAAAAAAGGAATCGTTGTGCCCATGACACCCCTATCGTCGCACCCATAACAAGTCAACAAGTTGCGACAGATGGCTCCATTTACGTATCATCGCAGTCGAGCAAGGCGCTCCACCCCAAAAAGATCGCACGCACCGAGCCCGATGAAGTCCAAGGGTCGAGCGGCATCGTGATTCGGCGGCGATGGCATCGGTACGTCCCCGACTGGATGCGATACGATTGCACCCTGCACATCACCCGAGCGCCGTACGTAAAACGCGCTGCGCGTGATCTAGGATCGGGCCCAAACCGTACGCGCTTGTGCTCGGCCGACGAAGACGACGTCATGGGCGTGGAAAAACTCAAACTCTAGCGGGCGACGGCAATCTGAGATTAGGTGTGTCGCGCATGGGCGTGGTGTGTGTATGTGAGTTCGGGTCTCGCCTGTATGCGTTTGGGGCGTCTGGTTGTTGACTTTTAGCTCTGCTTTTTCAGATTGCCGTTGTACAGTTTATGATAAAATTTTACGGGAGGCTGTATAGCAAGGTACGAGGATGTTCGGGGTACGTGCTTTCCGACAAATGAAACGACTACACGTCGACTGCGATCTGGATTGTGGCCTCCTGGCCGAAGAGCTCCACAAGGGCACGATACCGCCCAGCGCGCTCCATCGCGGTAACATTTTGTCGTCTTTTACCTCAACGATAGACACCTGTGCGCAGCGAGGCATACCAGCTGAGCACTTGTCTCTCCCCGTTGTGGTCGGATCCTTGCATATACTCTTCTTCCAGATCGAGACCGACCAGGGTCGTCGTTTGCTTCAACAGCGAATGGATGTTCGAGGATCTGTCGGGGTCGTCGGCGGCACAACAAAGGCTATTATGATGCCATACCGCGAGGACGCTGCTGGCCTTCTCATCGATGCGGCGCGCCCAAGCGCCTATATTTAAATAAACTTGGACATCGACTCGCGATATTGAGGAATAGGACCGGAACTGCGATTCAAGCCTAGCGTGCAAGTCGATTATCTGCGCCTCACCCGATCGGAGAGTGGCGGACGCTCAGGCTCCGAGCTTGGGAGCTCGCACAGCGGACTTGAGTCGGGTGCGGCCGACAGGGCTCGGGGCGACCGGTGCGCGTGGGTTCTGTCATAATCTGGATTTATAGAACGGGACTTTTGCCGCAAGGCACAAATTAAACTTTCTTTTAGCATACGCCACCTTGAAGACTTATCTCGCTCCCATCGCTAGTCCCAATCCAACATGGGTGCTGCAGCATTCAGTTGGATCACCCTCAAACTCGAGAACCTTCTTCGGCATTCGGGCGTCGCATGTGAGCATCTTCCCATTTGACTCATGTATCCGTTCTGTAGGAGTCATAGCAATCAATTGGAGTCTGAATATTAGATGGGAACTCGTCGGGTGTGTCGAATAGTGCGCGCTGCTAGGTTTACCGCCCAGCGCTTGCCGAGGCGGACTTTAACAAAAAGTTAGTATCGAACTCTCTCAGCTTGCTACGAGACAAACTTGGTTGGCTAGAAGTATGCTCGATCAGGCAAGATCTGAATTTAGTTGAACCAAGATCCCACCCCATTGTGCTCGTTTACGTTAATCACCCCCACGGGTACACGAGTTCCCCAAATCGCTCACACAGCGAGGGCGTCGGCGAGCATCACCATTCTAAAATATGGGGGCATATACTAAAGATCAAAGATACACAGCGAAGACGAAAGTTGCGTACACAAGCCAGTAAGGATAGCAAACACACCAATAAGTTAGGTCTTGCGTCACAGGCACCCAGCATCACCCTCCCCCGGCCGCTTTGCCATCTTTATCGACCCTGCGAACCTTTGGGATCGACAGAGAACCACCAGCTAAATGGCCCATCCCCAGTCTCCGTTTCACCCCAGCGACGCTCGCAGAATTGGGGGTCGTTCCGGGAGCGATAAAGGTCGGCGGCCGAAACGCCGAATTCGCTGGTTTTGGCGGCGCCGAAGATATTCTCAGAGACGTACTAGTGTGTGCCACCACTGCCGATGGAGGCCTAGGTTCCGCGGGGACCGCATGTCGAGTAATTGATGGTGCAGCAGGAACGGAAACCCCGGTTACGTTCCTCCCCTTGATATTGCTGTTCGAGACCGTGGAACGGCCGAGCTTCAGCGCATCAGTAGCACTCGACTTGGGCCAGACTTTCTTCTGGCCCGAGGTCTTGCGGTTCCCAAACGCTGCAACAGACGCGAGCGAAAGGCTTGTGAACCCTTCGTGCGAGGCCGAGGCCGGCCTTCCTACTAATGCGCATTTAGTCAGTGTTTAGATCGAAACTAAATCAAGCATACTATTTACCTGACCAATTAGCGCCCGGAGAATCCCCCCTCGTGTATTTCCAGACGGGGGTAGGCGCTTCATCTGGATCGTCTGGTGCATCCAGCTCGTGATCACGCAACCTTTGGACTCGACGACTGCAGATCACGTTGGCCGGGTTAGTCTCGACTTTCCCAGCCATTCACCTCCGAAACCATGCACTCACAACTCTTTCAGACTCTTTTGCACACGTTCATTCATTGGAACCGGCCGCGCGAGGAGCTTGCCGAATAGCTCTAGCTCATCTTTCGTTATCTGCGGAAGCTTGCGTTGGAAGAGAGTCTTTAGTTGGATAAGTAGATGCGGTTCAGTCAGTCAACGCTGATAAGTGTTATCCGATGGGCAGGCTCACCGTATCCTGTTCAATGACGCAAGACGCAAACTCGGACAGCGTTGTCTTTCGGGTCTCTCCTGCATGTGGGACGTCATGGAGCGGAAGCCTGGACGCGGGGAGGGTTACTAACCTCCGACCATTCGTGAGCTTGAATGCGTAAGGTAAAGCAGGGCTTGAGCCCGCGTGCATGCAACATAGAGCAATCGCCTGAATCTAAGATGAATATGGAAATAGGCCCGATGTAGTTGTGAAATACCTTTCTTCTTCCACGTCCTCAGCTCTATAAAAGGGATAAGTGCCCCCCTCCACTGCGAAGATTCAACATTACAAGGTGCCCCCCGAAAGACTTGAAGCCAACTCACCCGCAGGAACAATCACAACCGGCCACTCGAGCCCCTTGGCTGCATGGCATGTGGTGATCGTAACTTTCTGGGGTGCCTGCTCAGCAAGCTTCGATAGAATTGTGGAGCGATGGACTTACTCCAGCGCCCTCGTCTTCCTTCGTCTCCGTATCTGTGGACAGCAATGACGCCTGGAGAAACACTCGCAATGGCGTTTGCTGGCTGAGTGGATATTCCGGTTCTGTCAAAAGTTGTGGTGCGAGTAGTTCGAGGGACTCACATTGCTCGTCGCCTCGATGCCTTCTTTGTCGGAGCGCTCATCTCGTTCAGTGTGGGCGCGGGGACTTCATCATCACTGCCAGTTAGATCCAGGATATCCTCAACGATGGGAGATGCCGACTGGGCGGGTGGACTCGGTTTCGGCAACGAACCGCTCCGCCAGTTGGATAACGTCCCTTGCTTCATGCTCGCTGTGGAATGGCTCGACCTCTTCTTGGGTTCGACCTTATCGCTGGCTATAGTCTTGTCCGCGGCGGAACTCGAGCCTTGGGTAACGACCGGATATACACCTTCGTCGTCTGATGGATACCCGCCTTCGTCCCAACCCTCGCCCCCCTCGGATTCGTCTCCACCTTCGAGGTCTTCCAATTCTCCAACGCCGGCAGCAAAGTTGATGAGTTCTTGCACGTTCTCCCAACGAGCCTCCCAGTCTGGCTGCGTACGTTGCAGATACGCCTCATACCCGATCTCATCGACAGTGCGCCGGATGAGGTCTGCCGCATGGACGCCCTACGTGAAACGTGAGTAAATAATGCTGAACTGTGAGAGCAGGGGATGGAACAATAGGGACGGACCTCCGCTGCCCATTTTCTCAACTGCCTGATAAGTCTCACTAACTCGGCGACTTTTCTTTTGACGGGGGGTTTGATATCTAGTGCTGTACCATCGCAGATCCGCTCAATCACGTTCAAGGCGCTTGTCTTGTCCGCTGTGGCCCGTGCGATAATTTCTGTGATGGACTAGCCAAAAGCAGGCTTATTAGCGTTCTTGCCGTAGGGAGCAGAAATCAATCAAGAAAAGCGGGGAGCGGGAAGCGACTGATTGTGGGAGTTTGAAACGAACCCACACCTTTTCTCCAACACCCCGCTTCGGGACGTTTACAACCCTTATGAACGCGGGTGTGAAAGACGGGTTGTCCGCGAGCTGCAGATACACGAGCACGTCCTTTACCTCGGCTCGTTCGAAAAACTTGTGTCCACCTAGCACGCGGCTTGGTATGCTTTCTTGCTGGAGCGCAGCTTCGATTGCACGAGAGAGAGCGCTGAAGCGAACTACGGGGCTCACGAATCGAAACGGTTTTTAACGAGCATCGAGCAGGGTGGACTTACGGAGAACAGCACAATCTCCAAACCCAACCATTCCGCCCGAACTCGCGACTGTCCTTCGTATTTCTCGCGCAATAAACCCAGCCTCTTCGGCCGCATTCGAGAACTCTCTAAGCAGGGGTTTGGGGCCATTCGCATGGGATGTAAAGAGGGATTTTTGAGGGCGTTTTTTATCTTTGGGAGAAAGAAATGTGCCAGTTTACTGATAAATGGAAAAACAATGGTTTCTACCTTGAGATACAATTGCTAGGGAGGTTGAGACGATGGAACCAGTCGAGCGATAGTTTTCCTCCAAGTGGATGGTATGCGTATCGGGGAAATCTAAGGATGTTTGAATAATTGGACCGATTCAAAACGGTAAAATGGCATACCTTTTCGCATCCGGCCGAGATTTGTTACATCTAGCAATCGTATGAAGACGCGTCAATAACCTGCCGATAAAGATGGACGCACCATACCTGCGGAGCGCCAACCGTAGACTGATCCCAAAGTCAGTAAGAACGAACGAATCTGGTTGAAATACTAACTCGATTGGTCTGGGTCCCCGACAACGCTCACGCGGCCTCCACACGCGTCGGCCAATACTCTCATGAGTTCATACTGCATAGTATTGGTGTCTTGGCTACCAGAAAGCCAGAGTCAGCTTTACGGTCGACATAGAGCGCAACTAGATAAACCCACAATTCATCTACAACGACATGCCTCAAATTCGCAATCGCCCTCGGGGCAGCCTTCAAGACGCGGTGGCCCATAACTAGTAAATCGTCAAAGTCGAGCGCATTTGCAGCACGCAGAGTTGCGTCGTATTCTTCGTATATATGCGCAATAGCCGCTTGCATCTTGTCTTGAGTTGAAATCGAAGAGGCGGTACGAAGCATTTCTTGAGGCGACTGGCCCGTCGCTTTCGCTTTCGATATTAGAGCGCGTACTACCGGTTCTTTGAGAGTTATGCTCGAAGCTTCGAGCTCGGGCGTGTGCTTCTGGAGAATAGCGTTGATGGTCTTTTTGCTGTGAGTGAAATAGTCAGTTGAGGCGTGTTTGTTTGGCGAGTGCTTACCTCTCGTCCGCATCGCAAATCGAAAAGTTGGTGGCCAGTCCAATGGCGTTGCCATATTTTCGAAGAAAACTGGTCCATTGATAAGTGTATTGCTCGGGGCTTGAATCCAACACGTACTTTGCACAAATAGCGTGAAAGGTGCCAATCACAAGCTTGGCTGTTTCTGAAGTCCCGACGAGACGCGTTAGACGCACGCGCATCTCTGTCGCGGCCTTGTTCGTAAAAGTGACGGCACAGATAGACGAGGGTGGGAGAGAATGGTTTATTATTAGGTTGGCCACACGGCACGTCAATACTCTTGTCTTGCCACTACCTGGACCGGCCAGGATTTGCAGCGCGCCAGTTGGTTCAAAGGTGACCGCTAAAGATATGTGAGAAACTATTTAGGTGAAGATTATTTCGTAGCTACCCTTGTGTTGAGCATCGTTAAGGTTCTGGAGATGCCCCACGGTCATAGGGGCAGTGGTCGTCGCGTGGAATGCCGTGAAAGTCACGTGATAGGTACAGCATATTTAGCCGGTGGCTAAGCAGATCGCCATTTATAACCCGACAACCGAAGTTTGTCTTTCACACTCCCTTCCTTTCCCTCCCTTCGCCATGGTGTCTGCTCTTGCAGTGCTCTCTCTCCCCCTCCTTGTTGCCGCTCACGCTCCCCACTGGCCTCGCAAGCCCCTGCTGAGGCACAACCAAGTCCGAGAGGGCGCCGTCTCGGTCGAGTATGGTCTCGACAAAAGGCAGGACGGAGGAATTTCGCCCAACGGTGGAGGGACTTTTACTTACAACTGCGACCCCTCCAAGTGCAAGCTGCCCAACTGTGCTTGCGCGTCCACCAACATCCCTGGTGGTATCCCCCAGGTGCGTCGCCATGTTGGTTTTTTGGGGTGCTGATTGCTAACGACTTCTTTAGGCCGACACCCCCCAGTTTCTAGTTTTCACCGCGTAAGTTACTCGGGAATCGGATCGAGCTGGCTGACTCACCTGAATGCGCAGTGACGATGCCGTTCAGGCCTATACTATCAACTCTGTCAACCAATTCCTCGCTCAACGCAAAAACCCAAATGGCTGTCAACCAAAAATGACATACTATACGTCGCTCAACTACACCAACTACACCATGGTCACCGACTGGTACGTGGCCGGAAACGAAATCGCCGACCACACCATGACCCACGTTGCCGCGGCCGAGGCCGATGAGATCAACGGCAATCTTGTGGCGCTCAACTCTCTCGCTGGCATCCCTCTTACCTCCCTCAAGGGCTTCCGCGCACCGTTTTTGAACTACTCTGTCGAGACGCTCAAGACTCTGGCTGCTTCCGACTTCACATACGACTCTAGCGCAACTTCTAGTGTCCCGGTTACCGATCCCAATACTGATGCTTACTGGCCGTATACTCTCGATAACGGGCTAGCGAACGACTGCCAGAGCGTTGCCGGCATTTGTAATGGCGAGCCGAAGCTACCCGGTCTTTGGGAAGTTCCCATGTACGCGATCTTCGACGAACGTGGCGTCGAAGGCCCGCATCTCATGGACCCATGGCTGTGAGTCGCGGCCGAATTCCCCGTCGGCCACATGATGACTAACAGTTCCCTCGTAGCGATGTGGACCCAGCCGGCCAGAACAATATCACAGCCGTCCTTACTTGGATGAAGAACACTTTCACAGATCACTGTAGGCTATTATTAGTTTTTTTCCGCAGCGATCGAAGAACTTACTCGCTTGGATAGACAATGGAAACCGCCAGCCGTTTGGCTTGTACACTCACCCGATTCATGTCGCCCCGGGTGTGCCAAATGTTGCCGACCCGAAGGCAACAGTCGCAATGATCAACAGTTTCATTGACTGGGCCCAGCAACAACAGAACGGTACGTGCTGTTCGCCACTTTATCGCTATCATTCTCATTCTTATGCTTCGCATAGTGTGGATCGTATCGACCGAGCAGGTTCTTGCCTGGACTCGCAACCCGGTCCCTGCCTCCCAGCTCAACACTCTCAAAGAGTTCCAGTGCAATGTCCCTCAAGTTAGCCAAAAGATTTGCAATGGTATGCCAGCCAACGAGGCAGGGTTGCTCGCCCACTGCGCCTTCAACGACTTCCCCTTCTACACTTGCTACGGATGCCCCCAGGAGACGCCCACACCTGGGAACCCCAACCCCCCTCAGCAATCCATTGACGGACAGCCGCTCCGTGCGCGTCGTAAGTTTTATTCCCTATATTTGCATTTATCATATAATAACATTTGCTCCCGCTCCCAAGTGCCCGCCAACTGCAGCACGCCTTTCTGGGACCCTATCGGAGCCAAGTGTCTCTGCACAGACTCGCAGTGCCAGTTTACTGACCAGTCTCGCCCCATCGGACCCAACGGCCAGAACCTCACCGGAGGCGGGAGCGGTGGATCGGGAGGAAGTGCGACCCCGTCCCCGTCGTATATTCCTTTCAGCGGCGCAGAGGGTCTCGGCAGGACCGGGTTCGCTGCCGCTGCGTGGACACTCGGAGCGGTCGCGATAGGCGTCATGGCCGGTGTCGGTAGCGTATTCATGTAACGTTGGATTTCTGATCATGATCTTCGGTTGACGGACATCTTTCTCTCTCTTCACATCACATCTCACGTAGGACTATCGTTTTGTGCGGATCGCTGTCCGTTGCTCTTGTTCTTGTTTCCGGATAGGGTCTGCATGTTTTTGTTTTTTTTTACGGCTGGACTGGACTCTTCCATACACTCTTTTTTAATCCAATTCGCATACGTTCTGATCGTGATCCAAACGTTGACGTCGCGTGCCACACAACGAGCGGTGCCAAATGAAGCCAAAGGGCTAAAACGTTGTCGGATACTTACATAAACCGAGACACAACCCTGCACTCCCTGCTCGCTCTTACCACCCTAGCCGCCGAAACAATGAGCAACTGGGAGTTTGTCCAGCGTCTCAAGGTACGAATAACGTCAATGAAATGCATATCAAATGCTAATTCACCGTGCAGAAGTATGGAACCTCATCCCAAGCCAAACGCTCTAGAATCCGGCCGCTCAGCCAGGCGTTCACAGCGACTCGGTCTAGCCAGGCTACTCAGACTACCAAGTATGAGCCACCGTCGCCTGCCCCCTCGCGCCGCAACTCTAGGAGTTTCAAGGCGGGGGTAAATGCCATCTCTGCTTATCTCCGTTTGAGCGCGCTGAGCCTTTGTTGTGCAGAACGATTGGTCCCAGATGAGGGACGCAATCGACGAGGAAATCGTGCCAAAGCGTGAACCGACGGCAGGTGAGAATGACGAGGCACTATGCGTTGTATTTTGCTAACGTTTACGTCTAGCATCCACTAGTACAAGTTCAGGTACGTTGGGTACCCTGCCACTAAACGTATCTTATACCTTGTTTCATCTCAGAACAAAGCACCCAGTCGAGTGCCGCGAGCGAAGGGTTCTCCTACCTAACCCCCGACACGGACATCGAGATGACTCCAGCCGAAGCGCCCGAGATAGAGCCCAAACTCCCCAGCGCACCCGACGTAGGCAAGTAATGATCTACTTTACCGATTTTGAGCGCTTACATAAACTCGCGCCTTACCAGACGCGGTAACCCAGACATTGACGCCCGACTGGAACTTGCCCTCTAATTATACTATTGTGTCGTATTCTCGACACCACCAGACAAAGTTTGACAGCTTGGGTTTATCGTGGGGGGTCCAGTGGGAGGTACGAGTCCAACGTTGTATGCTGAAGTTATTGATGCACAATTCTGAATGTAGATCGCGAGGATTGCAATGCTTCGTGATGTCGGATGGGACGCGATACCGCTCGACGCTCTAGAGCAGCTTTGCGGGCCCTCGGCAGAGCAGGCCCCGCGAGTCCTGAGTGCCTTACTACACGACCGCCCGGATTATCAAGTTCTCAGCGCTCACGAAAGGATTATTCGACCACCTAGTTTCGCAACACCTTGGTAAGTTACCCTTTCTTCATGACTACCCGTAATACTACAATATAACGTAGGGAAGAGTACGATAAAGAAGAGGAGTCGATTCGGGACGGGTCCATCGCTCGATTGGGCGGCGACGGCGGTTATTTCGGAGGAAAAATTGACCAGATCGCACGTCTCGAGATAGATAGGTAAGTTTCAGAACTTGTTTAATGGGAACTTCGGTTTGATATATTTATTATGCCCCCAGGAATCAATTCAAGTTCACGTTGCTCCCGCCGAGGAAGGACAAATCCTTTCGTTTCAGACGGTTCATGGGCTCGCGACGCCTGCTCGACGTTCGTTTCTCCGAAGAAGTGGCCAGGCGCTCGAACGACATCATCAAGTTCTTCGCGAAGGAAGCACTAGTTATCAACGGCCGAGTATTTCGAGCCTTCTATGCACAAAAAACCACTGTGCATCTTGTTGAAACCAACGAAGTCGCCTTCCGCCCCGCGGACCCTCTGTTCGGCGACGACCATCGGCTGTCGCTCAAAGATTTTATCGAGTGGCACAACCCGTTATACGCGAATCCAAACCAGGTTAGCATTATCTATTATTTTTCTATAAATGCGCTAAGCACCTGTAAAGCCCATTCCAAAATGGGTTTCGCGGTTTGCTCTGGGTTTTTCAGACTCACAGCCGGGTATCAGCTTTGCGCCATCTAACATACATCGAATCGACGATATCAGTAAGCTTGTTTGGCTATACCGTCTATTTATTAACGATTCGCGTAGTCGCGCCCGGACAAACCGGTAACAGCGCGATCATGACCGACGGAGCCGGTTACATCAACCTATCGGCGCTGCACCGACTCACCGCGGTCATGAAGTGGCCGTCGGTCCCTATATGCGTGCAGGCCCGTTTTGGCGGCTCCAAAGGGCTATATATTCTCCACCCTACCGATCGCAATCGCGACAGCGAACCCCAGATTTACATTCGGTAAGCGCTTTTTGTTTTGACCGCACCTCTACCGAGATCATCTTTGCTCTACAGGCCGAGCCAGATCAAGGTCAAACTCCATCCCGACCCCAGCCGCTGGTGTCCTTCCCAGCGAATTCTCGACGTGGTAATCCGCGCGCCGATTTCGACGGGAATTCAGATCACCGACCAAGTCATTATGAACCTCGCGCATAACGGGGTTAGCACGGAGACTCTCGACGGGCTCACCCAGGAGCACATTCGTTCTGTAGATTTCATCCCGCTCATGCGAGAAGATCATTTAACTCAGCTCTGGGATACGGTGTATAACCAGGGTCACGTCCAGGATTATAAGTTGAAAGGACTGACTCCGGCCGCTCTGGCGCGGGCTCACGGACTTGCTAATCTCCAGGACGACGACGATCGGCACCGTCTCTCGAGCGCGAAATTTACATACGAGAACGATCCGTTTTCTGGAGCGCCGCCCAACTACGAGACTCAGACGTTGGGGTTGCTGCAAGCTGGCTTTAGCCCGAATTTTCCGCCCCTATTCAGTAGGCTCGAGTCGATACATAAGCAGGTTCTATTCGGGTTGGATGACAAGGTCAGTTTGTATTAATCACTCGGATTATGTCCAAGCCTAATGCCGGGTGCAGTGTCACCTACGTATCCCTGACAGCGCATTGGCGTTTGTGATACCCGGTAGGCAATACGGAGACGCTATACCTGAGATTTGTTAAGTTAGGTTCGCAGATCCGCTTGGCGTTCTCGAGCCCGGTGAGATATTCTGCGGGTTTAAGAACCCAGTGCGCGATACATATAGTGGTCAGGAAACATATTGCATCACCGGACCTGTTCTTGTAAGCATCCAAAAACTGTTGGATCTAGCGCGACTAACTCCCAACACAGGTCACTAGATACCCGTGTATCCTTCCTTCGGATGTCCGCAAGGTATGGGGACGCATATACGCGTTTGATTTCTTACTGACGCCAGGCGGTAGGTCATGGCTGTTGATTGCGCAGATCTTTGGACGGCGGGCTACCATGATGTGATTGTCTTCCCGGTGAAAGGCGAAAGCTCACAAGCGAGCATGCTTGGAGGTGGCGACTACGACGGGTACGTGCCTTCTGTGCGTTGCACATAGACTACTGTTGACACCGTTATATATAGCGATACCGTGATGGTGATTTGGGATCACGCAATTGTCGACCAATTCACAAACTCCGACACTCACTACCCCAACGTCGATGTTTCCGACTGCTTTGACTTGCGGCGAGGGGACATCAAGGACATCGCGCCAAACGACCACGAATCGGTCTTGGGCGCACTGCTTGCGCCGCTGGCTCCCGGTCAAGTTGGGATGTACGGCAACTGGCACGCGCAAGCTGCTAAACTAAACGGACTGGATCACCCCGAGACCGTACGACTCGGGAACATGTGAGTACGCGTTTGTTAATTAATATGCTAAAGTTAACTTTTGTGTATAGCTTCACGACTTGCCTTGATGGCCAGAAAACGGGGATGACGCTGCATAGGCACGTACTTAACGCGGACTCGGCGCGCTGGAATTCAGTGGTGAGCATGAATATGTATCTGCCTTGGACGAGTCGCGACGAATGAAACCCAGGACAATCGACTTCCTCGAAAATTCACAGTTATCGAAGATCTCAAATACGCACTAGACCAGCACCGTAAGGCCTGCGAAGAGGCGATGAATGCGCGGAAACCGCCGTACCGCTACGATCCCGACCTTCTCACGCCGTACAATAAAGAACTGGAATTATGCGCGCAAGTACCGGGACTCAGGGAAGAGCTGAACGTTATCACCGCGTTTGTCGAGCGGATGCGCAACGAGTACCAAAACGGCGAGTTTTCGCTTTTCAGACGACATGGTGCGCCGCGCTTTGACCGGGTTACGGCGGGCGGGAAGAAAACCCATGGCAAGACGCACAGTCCTGGCGAACGACAAGAGGCCGACCGCGCGGTGTCCGAGGCGTACAACCGGGGGATGCCCAAGAACTTTGTACACATCCGAGACTATCTGGTCCCGCGCATCGCGGCCTCGTACGCATACTCGACCGACAACCGGGCTGAGCCCAAGTTTACGTTTGCGGTCGCGTGGGACGAGCTGTGCAAGATCAAAGCGGAGGCGCAAGGCCGGACACTTTCGATGGTACCGCGCGTTGGGGAGGCGCTGTGTGTGTCTAGGAGGATGAGGCAGCAGCTGGACTTGATCTATGACTTTGACAATGCATGAATCCTTGTGCTTTTTTGGTCCAACTTGTATATATCTTGTATTATATTGTTTATTCTCGGTCTGAACCGCAATGTTTTTTCAGGTAGCAATCATTATATGTTTCATCGGGGTATGTAGAAATACAAACATGAAATACGGCACACAGCCAACAGGTCATGACAAAACGTAAAGCGGATGTACAATCAAAGCATTATCGTGATTCAAAGAGTCGAGAAGTCGTATTCCAAGTCGTAATCATCAGACCATTCGGGTATAACCTCGCGCTCAAAATCCCACTTCCCCCATGATATCTTTAACAGTCGTCCACCCAGCCTCGTCCTCGTACAGCCGCATGCTCCGCTCGTACGCCCAATCTGACCCTAGCGTGATCCGTGCCGCACGCGCAAGCTGTTCTTCGATCCACGCAACACCCCCGGCAGACGCATACAACGCGACAGGAGCGGTACTGGATGGGGTATAGGGGTATAGTCTCAAAGTCGCAGCAGTTGCGGAGAATAGCGTAGAGGGAGGAGCGATCGTTGAAGTGGAGGGAGACGTGGACGGAGACAGACGTGTGCTCGGCGGGGGGCTCGACGTTTGTTTAGACACCGAAACGGGCTCTCCAGATGCATGTACGACCGTGTACGGCCACTGCTGAAACTTGAGCATCGCGTCGATGATGTCTGCTTGCTTGTGCCGCTTTGTAAAGTTCAAAAGCGTGCGCGTCTGGTCGCAAGTCGTTTGCGTCGGTGTGGGGGGCTCGCTGAGCAAGCCCCGTTTGCCTGCGCCTCTGTCCGCACCATCATCGCTCTCCCGCTGCTTGTCCTCCGTGTCCGGCCCCGAAAGAGGAACAGACACCACGTCCTTGAACTGGTCCGATGCATGCACCAGCGCTGTCAAGTACATGCCCACAAACGGCACGCCCGGCCCGTCTGCGCTGGCGTATAGAACCTTGAGCGCTGCAAAGCTCCCCGCAGGACTGGTGATGCGCTGGAGTTCTGCCAAGCGTTGAGAACGGTTGGTGGGTACAAGGGAGGCCGTGACGTTTAGTCGAGTAACGTCGGATGAAGTCAGACCCGCGACGATGGCACAGAGGGAAGAAGTATTGTCTAGTTGGCGGCATTTCTGTACAAAAACGAGAGGGACACCCATTAGTTTGATGTAATTCAAACATCCAGTCGCGTATGCTCACCTCTGCAACCCGAACCCACGTCCCGATCGCCTCTGCTCTCAAAGTCGCAGTCTTGAGACTCAACACGGTCCATTTGACCCAACTAGCAAGTCGATCATTCGTCGCACAAAACTCGCGCAGGTCGTTGAGGTCCCCAAGCGTCGTCCCGCTCCAGCGAGTTCCAGGGATGTTCGTAATGTTCAAAGTTGAAGCAGAAGTAGCGGTCGCGGTTGCAGTTTCAAATCCCATCTCCCCTCCTTCCTGCGCCAACATCTTTCCTGAACGATGCCACTCCAAACACTGTCCCCTCCTTACTCGCATATAGAGCGAGGCTTCCAGCAGCGTCAAATGGTGTGCCAGCGCCGTCGGGTCAATGTTGGCAATGGCGGATGGCATAGGCCCGGATGCACGTTGCTGCGAGGACGGGGTGGACTGAGTCGATGGTGTGGAGTGATGAGATACCGTCGAGGCCGTGTCTCTTGACGACATGGACGCCGTATCCCTCTGCGACTTTTTCCTCATCATCCCGCTCCCCTTCTCGTCCGGAGATGCACTCAACGATGGACTCGTCAAGAGCACTTCCAGCCTTGGACTCGTCGACAATGCAGTTTCGACAAGCCCAGGAGCAGAACCTGCATGCTTCGAGTTCAAGCGCGGACTGAGCAACGAACTCGGATTCGAAGTCGGGCTTATGTTTGCGCTAGTGCTGGAAGCTGCAAGTGTCGGAAACGGACGTGGTTTGAATGTTTTGCGACGGGGAGAAGTCGTCTGGCGGGATATAGCCGGCGGAGGGTTGATCTGCCACCAATAACTCAGAACAAAACCCGGGACAGCTAAAAGAGGAAAGATGATATGCACCAATTTGTCAATCGTTCTTAGATGCCCTCTGGCCTCGGCCGCCAACCCGTCCGGCTCGTTCACCAACTGCAGAAATTCACGGATCCGAAGCACAATCTCCATGTCATCGCTGTACAATCTGGGGAGAGCGAGCCATAGTCCCAGAACATCGAGTACCCTGTATTATGGGAATCAGCGGGATGAGCAAGCAAAACGGGGATGGTGGGTTGACAGGAAGCGTAGGTGGGGTTTGCGTGAGGGGGGAATGGAGGCGAGGTGAATGAGCGGACCTGGTCTGGGTGGGGCGTAATCTAGCCTCTTTCCACTCAACAAATTGCTCTTCGGTGAGTTGGCGCGGGGGCTCAAGGGCATACTGGTCGGTAAGTAGATCTAATAACTGGTTGCCGGTCGTAAACGCTTCATAAGTGAGCAATACAGCGCGTCGAAACGCATATTCGTAACTCCTGCCTACATCAAAGCGTAAAAAACGGTCAACAGGTGCATCGAAGAATAGCACGTACTTGGAGGATCAAAAGTAAGCCGCTCAGCAATCGCCTCAAGCGTACCCGCGCGAACGCTCCCATTGGGGTCAATGATAATGTCGCCCGTTGCAGTTGTGTGTTTGGGCTGAAGGTACCAGGGTCGAGCCGCAAGGCGCGCAAGTTCATCAGCCGGATGAAGCTCCAGCCCGCGCGGGGGGCCAAACATGCTCATGCGCGTGCGTCTGAGCGAGACAGACGGCCGACGCGGACGGCTTGCCGACTCGGAGTCTGAGCGTACGCCCCGCTCGCGCGACTGCCATCCTTAGTTGGTACCAACAACAACAATAAACCATACGCACCTTGGAGCGCAAACGAAACGCGCGCACGCGTTGTGGAACAAAGGATGACGAAGGCGAGCCCGCCGCCGGCGGGACACGCGGCGAGTGCCGCCCCTTGGGCAACGTAAACTGCACGCCGAGGGCACGCTCCGGACTCGGCTCCGTCGGACTCAGCGGGCGCGGTGTCGACGGCTCCGAATCGAGCGACGGGCGAGCGGGCGAGCGTGCAATTCGAGACGGGCGCTGTAACAAAATTCAACTCGGAAATCAGCGGGAAACACGGACGACCTACCCGTTGCTTCGGGGCGGGGGCGGGGGCAGCGACGGCCCACTCGTCGCCCAAGGCGTCCGACTCGTCCGAGTCGGGGGACGAGTACCCGGCATCGGTAGCATGTGCGTGGATGGCCGTCATTGCGCGGTATGCGCCTAATCGGAGCTCGGGGGCAATGGGCCACAGTACTGCGACGGCATCCTCGTCGATGAGTTGTACAAAAGTCCACGGCACCCTCGAGGCTTCGTCAATACACTTGAAGCAGCTTCTAGCGCTGAACGTACCATCCCCATCTGCCGTCGTCTGGTTCAACCGCACCGGCCCACCCCGAGGGCTCGACGCGGTGGACATACAGCAGCTCGCCGGGGACACATTCAAGATGGCTGTTGTCGGGCCCGGCATACCCATGCAGGCAAAGCGCAAAGCCGCTCATCGTTGTTGTTATCGAGTACAAACACAACCACGGATACTAATTACACAGAAACATACATCGTAACGGTCGTGACTTCAGCGTCTCTTTGCGTCCTTATACGGTTTCCTCTGCGTCCTCTCCAATGTCTGCTTCGCTGCCGCCCCTACTCAGATGTCCAGCACTAAACAACGTACTCGCCGCGCTCCCACTGCTCCGTCGTCGGACCCGCGTACCCCGCCCAGTCGGCTCAGTAAACCCGCCTCCCCGACCTTTGGCCATCTCCGCACTGAGTGCCTTTTCCCGCATATCCAGCGCTGCAAGCCGGTTCTCTGCCGCTGTTACCATCTGCGCCTCGTCTTCAAGCTCCATGTGTTCAGCTCTCAGCTCTTCCGTCGGGAACCGCACACCCGCCCCCGCCGAGTCTGGCCTACTCAATCCACCGGACATCCTCGAGCCAGGCGTATCCGCCCCACTCGAGGTCTCGCGTGACATACTAGCCGCAAACGTCGAGACCGCGCCAGGCGTATGCACAGTCTGCTGCTTGTCAATCCCCATCAGCTTCATGTGCGCATCCATCCGCTCCCTCTCGATCCGATCTTCTTCGTCCTCCTGGTTGTCCAACCTACGCCCGCCCTGAATGATCGGACTCGCCGGGACTGAAGACTTGCCCGCGTC
>WSLM01000102.1:0-31378 GCA_019677335.1 Ceratobasidium sp. UAMH 11750 | reverse complement strand
CGTCCTCGACATGGGTGTGCACCCTTGAGCTGCCTTCTGTCCCCCGTCCTCCACAGACGCAAGGGATCCCTACCCGCCCTGGAGTATCGCCGACAGGACCGGACGAGTGTTCGTCGGATCCGCCGTTGACCCCCGCTGATTGCCGCCGTGACACTCAGCCGGCCGTGTGTACGGACACAAGGCTGGGTTTCACTTGACGAGAGCGGGCAGATCGTCCCCAGAAGTCGGGGTGTGGTGGACGGAGGAAGAAACACGTTCTGCATCCGAGTCAACTTAAGGGGCGGGGATCTCACGTGATCGCTTCTTCCGAATCCGGTGGCGTCACGTGCCCATGGCCGAAGCAACGGATCGCGGGGCCGAGTGTTGGATGGACCTTCGCCAAATCGGGGGCGGGGCTCAGGGGTAGCCCGTGGCGGAGTGCACTCACGGGCGCCAGGGCGTTGGTGAGCGTCTCTGAGTGGGTCGGGGATTATCGAGAGCAAAAGCGTCGGCCGAGTCGTGGGTGCACACTCTGTTGGCAGTGGATGGGGCCACTCCAGGCGTTAGATCGGATCGATCCAAGCTATATAGAACGCGGGGGCAGAACAGTAAAAAGTCGCTGGGTGTCTAAAGCGACACATCTATTGAAGTTATGTACATGCGAGTACGGAGCAAGTGCGAACTGTACCTACAATGTAAACGCGTCTTAGTGCAAAAGGAATGACGGGCGAGTAATCAAGAACGGATAAGGGAAGGAAAGAAAGAAAGAATGTCGATATATTATCGGCCGGCTCCAACACTAGGCGCGTGGAGTTCGTTTAAAGTTTCTTGTTGGCACGCATATGACGGTGACCCAAACAGCCTTGATGCCAGAACAAGTGACCATCGGCATCCTGTACTCGGTCAAGCCTTGACATGTGCGTTGTGCGTAGAAGGTTGTTGGTGTAGATGGGAGAATATAAACAGAATGGCGTGGAATTGGGGTGATGCACGGTATGCGTGCTTGTTTGACCCGAAATGAATCGCGGGTATGAAATCGGGGCGATCACGCATCCGCGTTCTTCCATCCCCACGTCCTTGTTTCACATTAACGTTTCCGCCCTCCTTTTTTATAGACTCTGATATGCAGCTTCAGCTTCTACGTTGCGGGTGCCCCCTGAGCGGTGCGGGTAGCGAGTGGAGAAACGATATGCGCGCACCGATTTTGCGTCAACGCATACAATTAGGGCTAACAACTCGAGCTTAGAGTGTTCGGACGATGCATATACATAGATTTCACGCCGGCCTAGCTACACGGTTTTTTTGCGAGTAGAAGAAAGAATACGGAAAATCAAAACAAATTAAAGTGAAAGAAAAAAGAAAAGGGGGCGCGGGGGAAGGGGTGGGGGTGCAGCGAATCATCATGCGTCGCGGCCACGATGTGGGCGGGGTGGAGCACCCGGAGCGGAGTTCGACGTGCTTGACCCGGCTGCAGCATTGCTCGGGCCGGCTGGTCCGGCGGGGGGTGGGCCGGAAGACCCGCCGAGGAGGTCGCGCGCGATGTTGTCGTCGGCTTCCGGGGAGTTCATGCCACCCGGGGCCATGAGCCGCTTCGTGGTTTCGTCTTCTTTCTGCAGCGCGTCCGGGTCCACCTCCCCCGGGGCGTCCGTCTCGCTCTGCCTCGACGACGGCCGATCAGGGTTCGCGCCGCCGGGGCCTTGGGAGCCTACACCCTTTATCCAAACCACTATATGGTGCTCCTGGTTGTCCCACTCCCAAGCGGCCCTGCCAGCGGCCAGAGCTCGACGCATCGACTTGCTGGGCTCGGCGGTGCCGTTGGTCTCGCGTGGCCAAGGGGTTGGGTGGCCGTCTCGCCAGTGGAGGCCGGTTGGCAGCTCGCGGTCGTCGTCGGTCGTAACACTCGAGGCGTCTGTCTCGCCGGCCTCGCCGCGGCGCTCAAGCAGCATATCTAGGGCGGACTCGTCCTGCGTCCCGCCCTCGAAGTCCCCCTCCCCGCGCTCGGCCAGGAGGTCCTGGCTGTCTTCCTGGCGGCCCTCGGGCGTCCGCAGGTCGGGTCCTCTGGGCGGGTCGTTGGGCAGGACCGCCTGGACACCCTCCTCCAGGCGCAGCATCCCCATCGCCCACTTGTTGAAATCGCAGGGTCGTGCCGCCCGGATGTCGATGTCCTGCCAAGGCAGGATGGCCGGCCGGGCCTCGCGCGCGCGATCGAAGTGGCGCTGGAAATCGGGGTGGGCGTTCTGCAGCAGGTAGTGTCGCTTGCCGTCCATCGTGACCGCCCACGAGCCCGTCACCTCCCTAGGATACTTTGGTCAGTGGTTCCCCCCGCAGCACAATCCTCACTCACAAGCCCCAAACGTCCTTCGGCTTCATGGTGAGAATCCTGATCTTGTCACGAACAAGCACCGACTCCATCTTCCACGCGTCCGTCATGCTGCCGCTGCGGAACGCCGCGGTCGGGTGATATCCCGACACGGCTCGGTGCGCGCGGCGGGCGCCGGTGTGGAGTGACGTTGCCCAGCCGACCAGCTCGGTCCCGGTGCCCTCCAAGTCGACGGGGACGACCATGTGGAACTGGGGGCCGAGCGTAAACGCGTACGCGTTGACGGCTAATGAGTGGACGACCGGCGAGTTGCCATCTACGAGGACAGGGATGGGTCAGTCGACGATGTGTGTCGCGTTCACCGCGCGGCGCGCTCACCGTCCTCCAAGAGCCCGCGCGACCTCCATTCGTCGTACCAGCGCACAGTCGACCCCTCCAGAGGCTTCACGTCCCCGGTCGCGAGTTCGAAGGGGATGTTCGTTTTGTACCGCGCCTGAACGGGGATTTCCTCCTTCTCGATCGCGGCCGCGGTGGCCGACTTGTACTTGCCGCCAGTGGAGGCTGAGGGGCCGTGTTTCTCGGCGATCGACTTGGCCTTCTTCCGACCCTTCTTCGATCGGGCCAGCATTGCTTTTTGCGAAGTACGCGGCATCGCGAGCAAGCGGGGAGGAGGGGGGGGGGTCGTGGCCTAGTTCCATCGCATGAGGCGGGCCCCGCTCTTTTTAATTACTTCACCTCGCCCGTCAGGGTCCTGACAGGGCCCAATTTCACGCTCCGCGCAAAGAAGGCGAAACAATAAAACAAAAAAACACAGGGCGATGGCCACGCGGCCGGTGGGTGGCGTATCGCTCCCATGTGCTCGTGATATTCGGTTGATCCAGCCCTCGCGTGCTCCTGGGGGTACGCTCCCACCTACCACCACCCGAAACGCGGGGTTTGTTTTTGGACGTGAGTATCCGCATTACTGTTATACCGGTCGTGGTAAATTCATGTATTGAGGGTGAAAATAAGAGCAAATAACCCTTTGCAGAGGGTAAATCGAGAGTGATGTATGTGTCAAGCCTCTTACTAGTACATAATGGGACTACAACGTACTCTCACAATTTTCTCTCCTGGATCTATCTGCTAACGGTGATTATGCATATTGTGACTAATTTATATACAACAAACTTGACAGGAGGTATCACTATCGCCGGCGGTCACGGTCTAGCAGTAGGGACGGGGGGCGGGCGAGGCACCGCCATCGTCGTCGGCAGGATCATTGCAGTGGCGGGCGTCCTGGCGGCAGTGCTCGGCGGCCTTGAGCTCACCGGTGGTCGACCGTGCACTATACCCCGATTTGGACATATGAAGTGAACAAGAGGCGCAAGGCCGCAGCGTGTGTAAGGACGGCATCGCTGGTGCAGGGGTTGACTTGGGACCAGCTGGCGAGGTGCTGGAGGGTGCGGCAGATCCTGGCGCGAAGATACACGCTTGGAGGGCAAGCGCGGGGTGTGGGCAGGGTGGTGCGGGGTCGGGGAGGATGCAACCCACGCCTGTGTGTTCAGCGTGCGCTCAGCGGTTAATGCAGAGTCTGTTGCTCACCGTTGTGTTATCGCGGACTGGTGGTTTGCCCAGCAGAAAGAGGGTAGGCGAGGCACGAGGTTGTTCGTAGATCATGGCAGCGGGCGGTAGGGTTGCTTATGGTCATGAAGTTGTGAATTAGGCGAACGGACGCGGGGCGGGTTATGTTAATCGTAAGCATGTTGGCGGGGCGTGCAAGTAAAACACGATCGGCCAGCCGGTAAGTGAACGTCAGGTGGGGAATTTCTTCTGCTCGTCGGAGGCTGAGCGAGGCGCAAGGTAAGCGGGTCAGGTCGTAAAACTTGCGGCACGGCTGCGTTTGGTTCAAGAATCGTTGAGCGGGTAGGCGAGATTTCTCGCTCGGTCGTAAGGGCAGATTGCGGCGTCAGATGGGTCGTAGAGTCCTAAATGTAGGCGGAGGGATAGCAACCCGCCAGCGGGAATGGCCAGCGTGTACTTGGGGGTTGACAGAGATTAGCGAGCTCACAAAATAAGCGACATCACTGACCTGTATGGCACGGGTGCCGCCAAATACGCAGCAAACGTGGAGTAATAAGTGGTGCAGCACCCGACTGGCGACTTCGCTTTGTCGTGGACACGAGCTCGAGCAGGCGCAACGCAGGCCGGGCGAGTGCTGGAATGTGCGCTTGACCCTGATATGTGCGGGGTCTGGGCGCAGCGCTGGCGAGCTGGGGATGGCGAGGGAGTGAGTAGAAGCAAGACAAGGAATAGTAAGTACAAGGGTCAAGACTGCAAAGTTGCTCACGGCACTGCCGGGACGTTGGGGTGGGCGAAAAACCGGCGTAGCAACTGCTCCGATTCCGATCGGAGCCGGGCGCTTTACTCGTATATACTCTCTCTGTTCACCGCTCACGCCTCAACTCTACCACCACAAACTTTTCTTACACGGCGATGGTGAGCACGCTGCCCGCCATGACCGTCGTTGACACGCCCTGCCCATAAGTAGTACAAAGCTCAGCGCTGCCAGCCAACCCTGACCAACCAGATCTCGCCCGGCCTCCGCCACAAGTACAGCAAAAAAACTACCTCGACTTTAGCCGCGATCGCGACACCCATGCCCAATCCTTGCTACGCAGTCACGTACCATTTCTTTCTTGTGCGTACGATTTTAGTTTTTCACACGCTGTTGTCTGCTTGCTCATCTACAATCATTAGCGGCCCACGGTCCTGCCAGTACCAGTGTCCCACTTTGGGTACAATCAATGGCCACAACAACCCCCGCACCTGACGCCCAGGTGTGTTGCCCAATGCCATGTACACCGGGACGCTGACATGTTGCCTTAGTTTACTCCCGCAAGCTCGGCGACCCCATCCCTTGGTCGGTCCTGGTTTGCACCCCACCGCCGGGTGCCGATCAACATAGTAAGTACACCCTTGTCTGCCATCACGTACCTGACTACTCTGTGACCTGCACTTGGTGTTCTGGCACCCACCCGGGGTGGGGCTCTGGCTGGTTATTGTGTATAATAAATAGTGAATGAATATATGCATTTCTATGCTGTTGATGATAACCTGAGTGCATATAGATATACAGATGCATGTTGATCTCAGGTAGGGTGCCATGACACTCTAAGTGGGTATATGCGCTGTAATTTGCCCGCTTGAGACGGCATTTTACTCTTAGGAGTGTAAATTTACACGGAAAGCGGGTAAATTAGGTGTTATTGACCTACCTATGGGGTAAATTTGACATATAGGAGGGAAAATGACGAATTATATAAAGGGGGGGTTGGTAAAAAAGGTAAACGGGTATATAATGGTAAATTTCAGTAAATTTGCTCCCACAGTTTTTCCTGACGCAGCCGCACAGCTCACTGATTGTGCTGGTTGGTTCACATCGTAGGCCAATTGGAGGTGGAGGTGGGTGAGCTCGCAGCACTGGCGGCTGAGCGGTGGCGACCCGCGCGGGCTCTGTAGCACGCCAAGTCCATTGTCCAGTCGTTCCCACTCAGGAACCGGGGCGACGGGCTGTTCCATAGTGGGACACACTCCACCGTCAACATGTGAATACATATCACAACGAAAAAGGTCGATTCGCACTAACCGCCGCCCGCCCGAGGCGGCGGTGATCTATTTGAACCACCCTCGTGGATTTTGATTAGCCTGACTACCCGCGACGCGGCACCAAATAATTTTGTCGATTTACGTAAGTCGGTGGCAAACTAGAAGCGTGCACGATATGGCCTCCGCCTTTCAAGTGTCAGGCCGGTAAGGTGGGGGTTTCTAGCTCCGCCGCAGGCACGCTAAAGTCCGCAGAACAAAAGGGACGACGGCCCAAGCGACCCGCGCGTGGCCTCGTGGTCTCCTCGTGTAATGAGGCTTGGGCCGTTTGCGGACGTGCAGGGTTTGTTGTGCCACGCGCGTTGCTTAGATCTTGAATGCTGAGCGGGGTGCTTAAAGGCGCCCTTGCCTTGCTCTCTAGAGTAAACATCCTCTCTGCTTACCTCGATATGCCTCACACGTCTCAGCTCAAAAGGAAGCGGGCGGCTGTCAAGCCATCCCGCCCGACCGGCGAATCCGGTCGCTCGGCCAAATCGAAGGCCACAAAAGCCGCTGTCGCCGCCGAGGAGATCCCGATCAAGCGACAGTACACCACGGGGATTTCGTTCACTCTTGCTACCGGCGCCGTTAAGCCGATGTTGGGGTCTCGGGTCCGGTGGTACGACGAGTGGAGGTCGCGAGGCCTCAGGGCCGATGGTGAGTGACGGTGCGATGGACACCATCGTAGGGACGCTGACCACTTTGGGTGCTGATAGACGGGGTGTCGCCCGAGATCCACTACCTCGCCGTCAATTCGTACGCTTTCACGTTTGGAAGCGAATTCCACATGGTCGTCCCGGTCGACCTCGAAGGCACCGGGATCGAGGTCGTCGGTTGGGCAACATCGTTGCACACTGGTGTTCGGCGCGCGCACCGCGCCGTTTCTGGGTACCACCCGACCCCGGCCGTTCGCATGGGTCAAGGTCCCGATGTCTGGCGGATGGAGTCGGTCTTTGTGCGCGAAAAAGTTAAGCTATTGATGATGACGACCTTGGACGTCTGGGGCTAGCAAGTGCATTCCCCTCTCGCGTAACCTTTTGAACTAACAGCCCCTTTGCAGCGAGGTGACTGGCACCCTGGCGGTGACGAAGGACGGTCGTCGGCGCTATTTGCTGCAGAACCCGCACAAACGCTTCGCAGCTTTATTCCAGATGGCGCAGAGGGTCCACCCGGAGATCCACGGGTGGCAAGACATCGACCTCGAAGGGCCGCGACACCCCGGCGTCAGCAAATGGGTGATGGCTATGCTGCGGATGGAAGAAGGATTCCTGGCCGAACACCCCGAAGACCCGCTCCGGGGCCCGGACATTCGAACGGAGGAGGAGCGCGAGCGCGACCGGGCGGCGTTGCTGATCGAACGAGGTCTGGATGGAGACTTGGAAGGAGGCACGCAGGACGAGTCAGCCCTTGAAGTCGAACTCGAATGCTGCGGCGAGGGAGGAGAGACGGATGCGTCAAGCGTCACGACCAACGATGACCGCGACCTGCCCACCGGCCTCCACTGGCGAGACGGCGAGCCCAGCCCTTGGCCGCGCCCGGTTGGCCAGCGCCGAGTCTTGGGCAAGTCAACGCGTCGGGCTCTGGCGGCTGCGGAGGCCACCTGGGCGTGGGACTACGAGGACGAGTGCATCCGAGTGTGGCTTGACGGCCAGCGTACTCCCTCGCCACCTGGAACCCCCGTCGAGGAATCGATGCCCTTCGCACCGACCGAGGACTCTGAAGATCGTTCACGCCCAGTATCTCCGTCATCCACCGACGACGCCCCAGGAGAGCCGGACGAAACGATTGCGAATGCCGGAAATGACGTAGTCACCGCGCCTCACGAGAACACGACCCACGTCGATCACCCGCCGGAGTTCGACGTGAATATGGCTCCGCCTCACCTCCAGCGCACGCAACAAGACTGATCTTTTTTTTTTTGTTTGTACTTCTCTCGGTTCCGAACCCATGCACTGTGCTGTTTGATTCTGGATTTAGCTTGCTGCGTGATTCCTTCTATGCCTGGCCCAGTTCCCTATACAACATTTGCTCACAAGTTGTGCGACGGTGTGTCGCAACTATACGCATTGCAGAAATGTATGAATTCACTGGGTGATTAGCTACGGAGCTGCAAGCGCTCGTTATATGCTACTCCATGCATATATGCTAGAACACTCACGAATTGCACAGGGCCAGCAAGGTTGTGCCTTCGGCGCGTTTCTCGTTCTTTTGGTTTATGGGGTTGTTCTCGCTCAGACTGTGTTATTCGCTATGTATTTACTATCGCGTTCCGTTTGGGGATTTAATCCCTGCTTCATATCATTCTTGACTCCTATAGAAATCTCTATGTGATTTACAGTTTATTAACGTGCAAAAAACTAGCCCCAAAATCTGCACATTTCAGCTTTCAAAGAGAAATGTGGGAACATATTGAGATGATTCTCCCCACATTTCTTGTACCAAGATGAGTAGCATCATTGGTGTGCGCTAGAAAACACCAATGGTAAAGTATTTGGAGGTTAATTCACATTTCTATCCATCTAGGAGTAAAACAAGGGCGCATATATCTAGGTTTAGGCCAACTCTGTCAAAAAGTGAACAAATCCTGTACTCAAACAAACATCATACTTCAACTAGCTATAATTGTTGATTCAAATTAGGGCATTGCCAACCCATAGGGATGCTTTGAAGTGCGTAGACCCCTCTAGTGGGCCTAGGTTTAGATGCTAGCCCTGCCGGAATTGGAGTCACGTGATTCACTCGGCAGCTAGGATGAGTTGTCTAAAATGCGGAAAAGCACCTTGGCTCTAAACATATGTACATAGTTGGTTAAGTAACTATGCTTGCCTAAATCTGCTTACTGAAAATGTGATTTATGCTCACAGTGTATGCTGGGTTAAAGTTCACATTTCTCCCCGTCCAAGCTTTAACTTTCCGCACACTTTAAGATTTGGGTGTTGTTCAAAGATATGTACCTTAGCTACTCAAAACATGGTCTATTTACATGCATACATACATCAAGTATCGTTGAAAATACATCTATGTGAGCCTGGGATTAAATCCCCAAGGGGAAGGGGTGCTGCTGACGGGCTCGTATAGCCACGGCTGTGAAGGGTCACGCCCGTAGTTCGTCGGTGCAGGCGCGTTTCCGGCCCATCGGTGCCCGTCTGTGCCTGGCCCAGTTATTTGCTTTCGAAACCGGGACCGAAACAGCCAAGCTTTGCCAACCGTCAGGACAACCATACCTCGGCGGCGGTATGTGAGCCCTGGTTGGCTGACAGCACATGAAGGCTAGCGTCCCGCTGGGGTAGTGATCTCCTGACGACGCTGGCGCTGATCGAGCGATGCTTGTGGTGCATGTGGCATGTGGTCTGTCCTTGACTAAATCCGGCTTAGGGGTGAGTATGGTTATTGCCCCCTTCTACGCCGTGTTTCAACTCTACCCCCTTTGCTCGCAAAACCCCTAAGGCTTCTGCAGGGTGTTGACGCCCAAAATTGCCCGCGTTCGTTGAAATGTGCACGATCCGAATCCCGGTGTGTGTGATTTAAACCCCTCTCGAGGCAGCGTGGCCAGCGGCGAGACGGGCGGTGCGTAATATCGTGATGACCCAGCACACCCCAATCGTTCCCGAAGTGCCTTCAACCTGTGGCCGCGATGGGACTTCAAACGTAGTAGTGCAGGCGCAGCCCGACCACGTGAGTTCGATTATCCACAAGCTCGGGGACACGCTGAGTTGAACCCCGGGACTCAGAGCTCCTCTAGGACTAGAGTCCCATCGGGAAGATTATTTGGCGTGGGGGTGGAGGGGCCGCGGCCAAGCACAAGCGTTGTGGAGCGGGACGGGCCGCCCAAGACAAAGCGCAAGGGGCGTGACGTTGGCGGGACGGATGCACCCGCCGGGAATGTCAGCCCGCCGAGGAAAAAGACCAAGTGCTCGCGGCTTGAACCCGTCCAGGAGACGGATGGACGGACGGAGGAAGGGGAGTCGGACCAGGACGCGACGCCCGAGGATGACCGGGAAGAGGAAGAGACGGTGAGAAACCACCCTGGACGGTTTGCCGAAAGATGTTGTTCACGCTGGGAGCACAGGCGATGGCGAGGCTCGCGCGCCACTGGGAGAAGAGCGTGGAGGGGATCCGCAACATGGTGCTTGCCCTGCCTGAGGGGGAAAAGGAGGTTGAGGAGGAGAAGCGCGCTGCGCTCATTGGGTCTGCCTTTGTGTCGTTCGCAGGCCCCGGCGACGTCTGCGGTGTGGTCGATCTGGACCTGGACCCCAACAAACGGGGGAACCCGCGCAGGTTGTCCGACTCGCATGTCGAGGCTCTCTACAACATTCTGCGCCAGCCGGATGCGAAAAGGGACCACGAGTCGCCGATCCTGCTCGCCGTCCCGGCACGACTGTTGGATGCGCCGTTGAGGGACTTGATGCGCGCGGCCGACGCGGCGGACCTTTTGTCTCCGCTGCCACGTCTGAAACTCGAAAATCCGGACCGGCGAATGACGGAGAGGATGGAAAACGCTCTGTGGCTCCAGATGGAAGAAGGAGCGTGGATACCGAAGGCTAGGCTGCAGACTCTTCAGGCCGAGCTGAGCGGCCTCCGCAAACGGGCAGAGCTCTGCAAGCTGTTGAACGGCCACCACCGCATCCGGGCTATGCTGCTCCTTGGGGGCGAGATCGCGCAAGAGAGGGACAGGCTAAGGGGTCTAATGGAGCGGGGAGAAGACGTCTCGGGGGAGGAGTGGGACGCCCTCACCGAGAGGGCTAAACTGCTCACCTGGCGCTGTCTGGTGTACGACTGTGAGTGCCGTTCGTGTCGTCCCGGCCCCGAGCCCGCGGAGCGTGCCCGCTGACAGACCGCGATGACGTGCAGCGGATCGATTGACGGCGGGTGCTGAGACATCCCTGGTGCGCAACGCGCACGATAAACCCGCGCTGAACATGGGGGCGGGGGAGCAGGCGTGGTGGCTCGGGAGGAAGTTTGAAACTGAAATAGAAGCGCTCATGGCGCAGGGGGGCTCAAGAGACCCGGCCCGGCGCAGGCGGGCAATAGACGTGGTGCAACGGCGGTGGCGCCGGTCCATCGGCGTCAAAATGACGGGATTCGAGGGCGAAACGGACGAAGCCCGAGGAGGGGATGGCGTGACTACTCGTTTGTTTTTCAATCCGGTTACGATGGAAATGGTCTTGGACTGTCGCGAGGCGTTGTGGGCGTTCGAGCACGTGCTGAGCCACGCCTGGACGGTGGAGATGTTGAAGAAATCCGGCGGGGCTATTGTAGCTCATTTTTGGCTCGCGGTTCGCACTCTCGTTAAGGTGAGTCGGGTCGTGATGTGCCAACCTATCACGCCCCGCCTCACGCAATCGAACGCCTCCTCCGCGCGCGCTAGGTTGTGAATGTAATACGAGGAGAAGGTCTAACGGACGCTGAGACCTGGGTCAGCCGTACACCTAGGCTGAATTACGCCGGATACCAGGAGGCGGTCGGCCACTTCGATCTGCTCCACGTACGCCAGGAACGCGTGCCTCAGCTCCTGGCGACGTACCAGGAGGGGGAGGCGCAAAAGTTCGGGGCGCTCTATGCCTCTGCCTTGGCTAACCATCGGTGCCCGGTGCGGGGCATCAGATACGACGATGCTGATACTGTGGTTGCTATCCGGGGCGCCTTCGACGAATTTGGGAAGTGGTGGTACGGCGATGGCAAGGATGAGCACCGCCGTCGGGTGGCTACTTCAATTCGTCTGCTGGCTCGCCTCCCGGTCTTTAACGGGACGGCAAATGGCTCAATGTTCTACCCGGCTGCTGTGCTGCCTTGTCGCTCCCTGTTGAAAGAAACGGTGGAGCGATGGACCGGAGCCCGGTCGGTCCCTGGAAACGGGGATTGCCTCGTCTTGGTGAGTCGTCTCTCTTCGGCGGTGGCCCCGCCATAGCAGTTCCGGCGATCCTGAACCTGTTTGGGTAGCTGGAAACCCTTCTCGAGCCACACAGTATGGTTTGGACTGTCGGGGCTCGGGGGACGAGCAACGCCTGCAACTGGGAGAACTGGTGCGGCAGGACCCGAGGCCTGCATCGCGTGGTCCAGATGCTCGTGGGGTGCAGGGACGTGGGGCCGATGGAAGCGCGCCTAAGCGAGGTGAGTGGTGGATAGGGGTTGGCCGACCTGTTTGTTGACCGACGAGACGACAACAGGCGATCGAGATTCTCGAGGATCCCAGACTGGTGCTCGCATTGTGCAGGGGCCAGGAGATGATCACCCGGGACGGCCGTTTCCGCGCGGCGATGGACGGCTTCAGCGTCGCCAAGAGCGGCAGCCGTGGTTACCGCGATGCCGAGGAGCTCGCCGAATCCTTACACTTAGAGCTCGGCGCAGCCGCCGAAATCAAGGTCGCGATGAGCAAGGCTCGAACCGCCGTGAAACAGGCGGTGTGGACGCAGCCAGGGACCAACCGGCTCGGGTCGGAGGAGCTGCTGGAGAGGCATCCGGTGCTCGGCTTGATCGACGAGGCCTTCTGGTCGAGAGTCTTCCCCGCTTGGTTCACCGGGTGGGAGGACTCCGAGCCGAAACGCATCCAGACAGTCGGGGCCGGCCTCGGGTGGGGGATGATGGACCGTTGGCTCGTGGAGGTGGAGCTGCCGAGGGTCCTCGAAGACGCCGACGTCCGCTGGATCCTGTCCGTCTCCCGCACGGTAGCGGAACTGACTGGCGGAACGGTTTGGTGGGAGGGGCTGTTCGAACAGCAGGACACGCAGATGCCCGCCACCCCGGAGCAGCTCCCCACTCAACTCCAGGTCAGGGCCCCGGCCAAGCGCAAGCGGGGCTCGGCGGGTGCGGGGAAGAAACAGCGCGGCGGCGACGCGGAGAAGCCGGCCGGTAATAGAAAAGGCAAACGACGGGCTCGGGGTGAACGTCCCGCGGAGATCCAGGACTCGAGCGACGAGGAGGAGGACCCACCGAGTCCGCTGCTGAATGCCGATCACGGCGGTTCCGCTCCAGGCCAGCCCCCAGAGGAGAGGGGCCGCCCTGGGGGTTTGCTGCCGGTACCCCGCGAGGCCGCCGCCCCCCCAGGTGACCACGATTTCAAACTTCCCTTTTCTGAACGTCCGGCGCTTGTTGATTCGGGGCGAAATCTCCAACCCCCTCCCGAAGGGTTTGCTTACCACCACAGCAGCTTTGTCCGCCGTGGGCCACCTTATGTTTTTGCTGCGCCCATAGCGAGCACCTCGATCGCGCACAACGCCTGGCGGCAACTCGGAGCAACTCGAGAGGCCATCGCGCTCTCCCCTGCGGTGTCGCGACTGTGGGACGATGCTTTGGTTCGGTCTCTGACCGACGCCGCGAGCGGTCTAGAGCCTGCTCTCATCGGGCTAGAGATCCACCGCGAGGCACTGCGGTCAGATCTGGTTGAGCTCTGCAAGAGCGTGGTTCGAATGTCCATGGGTTCCGACGTGGCGCACGCCTTGCTCCCCGACATGGCTGCGGGGTTGAAGGTGAGGGAGGTTCCAACCGCCTTTCGTTGTCCGACTGAAGTGTGCTCCCGACAGGATTTGTTCGTGGCGAGGTGTGCCAAGCACCTGCAGACCGTGTTCCGTACAACCCCGGAGGAGGCCGTGCACGAGGCTGTCAAGATGGCCACGGATGACGGGCTGATGGGGACGGACCTCACCAAAGTCCTTCACGAGGGGACTCTCGAACTCAACTTGGTCCCGACGTTCCCGTTGTCTGTTCAGGAAGAGGGTACGTAACCACAGGCATTGCTGCCCTCCCCCCCGCCCCTCCTTTGACTATTTTCTCCTTCTTCGTTCTTTCTTTGGCTAACCGAGTTGCGCAGTCCGTCAATCAGCCGTTTTGAGGATCAGCCGTTTGCGGGAAAGCCAGTCATGTAAGATTGTTACGGGTAGTCCGAAGGTCTTGGCAGCTCAACTCCAGTGATCAATTCAGCCCGAAACGACACGATGGATATGCTCACATTCATCCTGCCGACGCGTGGGTTGGGTCGGACTCAGGCCGAGAGCGAAAACCGGGCGTGGGCTTCACTGAGGCATCAGATAGCTGCCCGAGCCCTGCAGCAAGACGCAAAATGGGCCGTGCACGGCCTGGTGGCTGATCCCGCGCACGAAACATCCGGTCCGAATCTTGGCAATGGACTTACGCAGTGGCGAACCGTCGCCCCCGCGCTCGTGCCGTCGAACGCTCAATCTTCTCCTTTCTCCTCGGGCCAGTTTCTTCCCGATTCCGGTTACCCCCAGGGCTTGCCGCTTGAAGTTTGCAACAAGATGGTTGAGTGCGCCCGCGAATACCGCGAGACCTGGGAAGAAGCCGCGGCAAACATGGGTTTCAACCTTCAATACTGGTTGACCGCCCTGTCGCAGGGGCCGGGCCTGGTTGAACCTACGGTGACGGTCCGCACCCCGCCGACGGAGCCGGAGTCTGTCGAATACGAGGGGGCCGACATCGGTACGGCCCGGCCCACGGCCGAGCTGCTTCACCGGGAGCGCAGCGTCGAGGCCCCGCTCGGCCCTGCCGTCAAACCAGTTGATGCCACTCTGGGCCGCTCCTCGCCATCGCTGGGCGGCGCGCCGGGACTTGAGGGTTGGAGCCGCGGGACTTCAGCTGAGCGCTCGTTGGTCGGCACCGTTGCGCCCGTCCGCCAAACCGAGCCTGACGAACAACAGGGAGGTTTGGGCCTGGAGGACGAGGACGAGTGGCTCTACAGCAATCAAGAGGCTGCAAGGCGGTATGGACCTGTGCGTAGACCCCCCACGCCCGAGTGGGACCTGGAAAGCATGCCTTCCGCTTTAGACTCGCAAACTGTGGGTTCCACTCGCCTGAAGTCTCCGAGCGAAGAGCCTGCTGGTTCGGAGCAGGAACCCGCCGGCGATTTCTCTACGCCTGCCAACCTACAGGCCGGAGCGTCCACGTCCCCCGGGAGGCCAACGGCCCACCGTGTGTCGGAGTTTCCTCGCCCCCAGTAGTCCCGTTACCACTAGTGCCCTGTGCCCCTTCGCATGTTTTCCCCGTTCAATGTATTGTCGTTGGTACGAGACCCGCGGCCTTTTGTTGTTTCACCCATGTTTTTTTATTCTTTCTTTTTTATTCTTGTTGCAACCCAGCTTGATCGATATTGTTACTCCGATGCGCCAAATCAGTGGCACAGCGTGATACTTGGAAAAACCGACTTGCCCACCTTGGGCGCTGAATTTCGGTGGGGTGCGCGGGCTCACGTTCAGAGTCATCTCGAGATTTGCCCCGGGGTGGATGGATTCAAGGTTGCGTGGTTGCCCGAGCGCTGGGTTGAGTGTGGAGCCTGTCCATCGAGTACCATCCGGCCCAAAGGCTGAGGGCGTGTAACCAAAATGTTAGGTACATGTAATAATACGGCGTTTTCCTTGGGATCCAAAGAGATACCAGGTCCGAATGGTGATCATACAATACAGCTCGGCGGGGGACTCCCTCAGGAAGAAATCCAAGCAGTGTGACCCTCCCCCCCTCGCCTGTTGATCCCTTAGCCCTGCAGATCGTCCCCCAGTATGGCTTGTTCAACTTCCCCCTCTTCGTCTTCCGCTTCCCCTGCATAAGATTGTTCCTGTTGTCCCTCCGTACCGACGGGCTTGGCTGTCCCTCTTTGTCTGCTGTGTTGAGTGCCCGCCGTTGCCACATCTTCATCTTCTGCGTCGTCATAATCAACCCGCGCCTGCAGCGACATCCTATTAACGAGATCAATTCAAGTTCGGTGACGCGATCTCACCAGCTTAATGGCTTTCTTCTTCAGCCTCTGCAGGTCGTAGCTCTCAGCAACTTGTTTGAAGCCAACAGAGGTCTGACCCACCGGTATTTCTACGGCCAGCTTTCCAGCCACATTGCTCAACACCTTCCCTGATGGCAAGTCAGCCAAGGCCTGCAGCAAATCTGTGACCGCCATGGCTTCCCGACGGTCCATGTCCCGCGTCTTGCTCTGCAAGTCCACCATGCAGCTGTTCAGCCGTCGGTGTCCCGGCTCACCGGTTTGCGTTGATAGACTGCCAGCCCCAACGCCCTTGAGTACCGCCGGGTTGGGCAGATAGCGTCCTTCGATCTCGCCCGTCTCGTCGACTGCAGCCTCGCGCCTGCGTTTTCTCCCCGGGCCTTGCCTTGATGCCCCCTTAGGTCCTGCCCCAGCCGGTGGAGCGGGCGCCGTCTGTGAGCTGCTACCAACGGGAGCAGTCTCTGGGCCGGAGCTTGCGGCCCGGGTGGCTGTTTCTCCAACATCTGCCCTGATCGATGCGAGGGGCGCGATGCCTCTGTCAAGCGGCGCAGGGCCTTCGGTCGAACCTTCCACGTCTGAGCCTATCGGTGTGGAACCCACCTGCGCCGAAGGAGCCAAGCAAGTTCAGTCTGGGGTAGCGTTGTGTAGGTTGGATGGAGCCTGTGGACACACACCTTGTTGTGTACTATGCCCTTTGGTCTGACTTCCACTTCAGCCAGGTTGCCCCGAATGGGCCCGTCGCCGCCGGTACCCCAACTGTCCTGATCTGCAGGGGTGGCCAACGGGGCCTGGGTGCCGGGGAACTCCTTCACAACTTGCACCTTGAGGCCCTTCGGGAAGCGGGTCATCTTGAATTTGCGCATCAGCTCCCACCACACTTTATTCTGGTCGATCAGTCTCTGGTAGTCGTTGCGTTGAGTTTCGGGGGCACTCCCGATCCCCTCTTTGTCCAGTCCCGTAGACAGTTCTCGCCGTCGCCTCCATATGAATCGCATTATCTTGCGCCTGCTTCAGCTTCGCGGACACCATTTGAGTTAAACAGCCAGCTAACCTGTTGGTGATAGTCCCCCACCGTGCCGTCCTTCCGGAGAGCCCGCTCCCCGAGAGTCGTCAGGATGAACCCGGAAGGGCTGAACCGCTCATGGCTCCTTGCCTGTTTACTTGCGTAGTCTTTTAACCCCTCGGGTCCGGCAATGACATGGACGACCTGTTGGTGGGAATCCATGGTCAACAGCGTCCCGGGAGGAACATATCCCGGGGCGAGATGAAAAAGGAAGATGACGCCAAAGCTGATTCTGCTCACATGGTGCCCTAGGTTCTTCATGATAGCGATCTGATCCAAGACAACGCTGGAGGTCAGCACATTCGGGAGTAGAATCTGGGTAATTGATATTTAGTGGAAGGTCGAGGCAAATTGAAAGGGAGTGAGGTATTCACATGGCTCTCAAACGTCCAGTTGGGCTCCCCTTGTTGCAGCAACGGGGTTGTGCGGGGAGCGTTCTCCGCTCGAGAACGCACCCTACCCAAAGCCGCCAAAGCACCCCCCTCCAAGGCACTCCAGGGGTGGTTGGGTTTCTTGACTGCATCCTCCAGATGACTCCACATGCATTTGTTTGCCGGCAAAGAGAACGCCTCTTGGACCACGTGCGTGGTCCCACCGTTCAGCAACTCCATCTGCTCCCGACATTCTTGCAGAATCCACAGAGCCAACTGGAAAACACAGCACCCTGCGGTGAACCTGGCTGGCTGGACACTGGAGAGAAAGTGAGCTCACATCGTAAAACCGACCGTCCACCAAACGCTTCCAGCCCGCAAGTTTGAACATCGGCCGCACGTAAGGAATTGCAACCATCTGGGCGAGGAAGGATGCGAAAGTGTGGGATCTCGTGAGGTTGGGGATTGAGCTGCGTGCCGTGGAGTGCGGTAGTCCCATGATTCGCTTTGCGCTCTCCTCGCATTCCTCTGCATCAATCCTTCCCTCCCTCTCCAAACAGCGCAGTCGATACACGAGCAAAAACTGATCTGCATCCTCGTGCGGCTTCTTCATCTCCTGTTCGTTACCCAAGTGCATCATTGTGTAGAATACACCCGGATGTCCACGCTCCAGCTCTGTTGAAGTGGATCGACGTGCAACAATAATGGATGAGACAGCGCAGCTCGCACAAACTGTTTCGTCAACTCACCGCTTTGGTAAAGGTTCGCAACCCACCACTTCTCCTCGGGCTCGATACCAAGCTGGCGCAGGGCCATCACCCGGTGCTGGCCATCAAAGACCTTGACCTTCAAGCTGCTTGGCAAGAACGCCGATCCATCCCGTCTCAGAGCAGGGCCTTGGACATCTTCCCAGACGGCGTCGTCGCTCAGCACCACGCTCACTGGGTAGGATACTCGGTCCAAACCCAGCTCCATCTTGCTCTTGAGCTCTACCACCCAGGTATCGTCTAAAGGCCGCTGGTCTGGGTGGTGCTCAAACTGTTCCAACCGCACCCGAAACAGTCCGAGTAGGTGTTGCCGTTTCGTTTTCTCAATGTTGGCCGCAAACAAAGCACCCCCTCTCTGCTTGGGTATGTCGGAAGAACTAGCTGGCGGTTGGGCAGGCATTCCAAGGGTACAGGCGCTTGAAGGGGTCGGTGAGGAATACAAAAGCCAACAAGGGGCTAGCCTGAAGAGCGTCAGAGGTGGTGTCCTTGACTGGCGGCGGTCTCCATATATTTTTGGACCAACGGTCCGACTCTAAGGTGGCGGATTGCTATTTGGTTTCAGCCTTCAACATGCAGGAGGTAGTTTAAACCAAATCAAGTCTGGCATATGGTAAATGCGTGGGTCCGGTAACTTCGGCAGAGCTGATGTTTGGGCCACCGCCCCTTGTCCAAACAAGAACGCCGTATGGTACTGTGTTCTGCTGACCCGCACTAAACTGAAATGACATAGTGTAGAAGTGACCTGTAATTAGCTCCGTTGAGGCACAAACCACCGCACACCCTGAGTCTTGCCCCCCACATGTGGTGTCTATCATTCCTGTGTGGTCTAACTGATAATGGGTAGCCGCTGATGTATTTCGGCAGCAAGCTAGCTGACTCTGCTTTCAACATATGCAACAAAACAAATTCTCGTATTTATGGGTAGTGTGCTTGCAATGTTGGACCCCTCGATATATCCCTCGCCAGTTCCTTGGTTGTTCTAGATCTCTTCCAACCGACTGCACCAATCTCAACACTTCAAAACCGCACACATGTCAAAACACAATGGGTGGGTTGCTGGAAGTTCATCTGCGGTACATGCGCCATTGCTGACGTCTCCAGGTTGAGCAACGATCTCTCCGGGAAGGGTTCTTCCCTGCCCCCCCCCTCTACAACAACTGCTGATCAGATCCAACAGCGCAGAGTGTCAGAGCCTGTTGTGTATCTCTGTGGGCTGCGGATTCAGGCTGCCAGTATACCACCTCGTAGAACCCTGTCGCGTGTTGCTTCTGTGTCTGGTTCACCCTTGACAGGCGCCAGGCCAAAGTCCAATGTGTAAGCACCTATGTGGTGGTCAGCACATCCAGAGGCTGGAGACTCAACAAGTCTTTCTCTCAACCAACCTCCAGGCAGTCGCAAGAGAGCTCCCAATCATCTTTCACTCACCCTCGAGGGGCCAAGGCAGCAGAGATTCACCCCAAGTCTTCAAATGGCTCTGGCATTTCAGCCAGGTACCCTGGGGAAAGCCCAAACCACGGTGGGGGGTCAGCAAGGCAAGGGGAAACAGACTGGTCAGAGACTCCTGGTTGAACTCTTGCAACGGTGATTCATGATCGTGTACTAGGTCCCTTGACACCTTGACCTCTGCTCCGGACTGGTCAGGCTCTCCGAGGTTGGGCTCCACAGATGGCACTCCTACTTGTAGATCTGGGTCAATTGGTGGGAGCACCTCTGAGCCTGTGGGGGAACTGCTGCGCCCTGGTGCCGGCGGTCACCCCATAACCCCAGTGTCAGAGCATCATCGACTGAGTGGCCACGAGGGTGGCCATGGGCCTGCTCCGCTTCTTTCCCACTCGGAATGGAGGGTGGGGCAATCTGACTGGTGAGTTTCCCCATTGGTACTTGATGTACATATGTTTGGGCACAGGATGTTCTGAGCCTTGACTGTTGTGGAAGGTCATTGGATTCTGTATCAACCATGAGTTCAATGAATACGGCCTCCCAGGCCTCATCGGTGGCAAGGTGAGGAGCTGGCGTTGCTGGTTGAGGCTCCTGGGCTAAATCCGATTCTTGCAGCGGAAGCTCGCTCATAGCGTTGAAGCGCAAGGGGCTGCCGCTGTCGAGTGCTCCAGACTCTAAGAGGACAAGACAAGATGAGATGGATCGAACGGTGTCTCTTTTGAGGTGGGGATACTTTCACCTATTCCCACCAGCTGTTGTGGCTCATCCTTGGTGTATCCTCTGGCTTTGGCCCCCACTCCAATCAGCCTGTCTTCACCTTGTGCATCTGCGCCTGCTGCTGCGTCTCAAGTCCCCACGTGCGTAGGAGGCGGGAAGGACACCCAGGTTCCAGCTTCAGGTCCCCCACACCAGGATCCAACTGTTGCACGGGAGCCAGCACAGGGGGATGGTACACCGGTACCACCTTCGGTGAGGTTCAACATTGACGGCGGCCCTGGTCCTGAGACCATGGTTGAGGTAGGTCGTGGTCCAATGTTTATGTGGAGTTTGGATCACCAGCCCTGTTCATGTCCAATAGACCCATGCAGAGGAGGAGGTTGACGCCAACGGCAATGAACTTGAGGGTATTGCGGGGACCTCAAGCTGGGAGGATGACTCATGTGCATCCTGGTCGGATCGCTCCGAGTCCTGTCTATCCATTTCAGATGATGATGATGATGATGTCGACGGGCAAGAGGGGGAGGAGAATGGTGATCAGCAGAGGCCAGACAAGGACACTCCTCCCGTCGTTCAAGTGGATGATGACTCTGACTTTGAAATACTACCTGACGATACTGTAATGGTTGGTACATGTGGAGGTGTAGCAGAGCTGCCTGAAGCGATGGATGCGCCTGCACTTCCCGTGGAGACTGCCGCCATCGCAGATCGCCAGGTTGTTGGCCGGTAAGTGGGACACATGGCCACCTCAGAGACTGTTCAAGCTGAACCTTCTCCTGCAGAGGTGTCACTGAGGGTACCCAGTTTGAGGCATTGATGGCGCCCGGCCGTATATTCCTTGAGGAGGCGTTGGAAGTCGAACAGTGGGAGGAGGAAGGGGACAACAATCCCTTGCACCTGCTCAACACAGATCCTAGGTTGCACGCCAGTGTCATGGACCGGGTTGTCCTATACTTATACATGCACTCTCTCCATGCTCCTCACCTGCGACACAACACCCTAGTCCTCCAGCCATCAATTTATAGTTTGGTCCACTTCAACTACGGGAGCGGCGAAGCACTGGATGAGCGGACCCGTGCCGGATTTGCCTTCATCACCTGGCAAGCAGTGGAGCCACCCACGTATGTCATAGTGCCGGTGGTGAAGGATGAGCGCCTGGATCCACTGGACCCGAACTCCCCCTACACTCAACATTGGTATACGTTTTTTGGGGAGGTGACCAATGGGACTTGCCTCATGCGCATGCTGGATTCTTTGGGACCCCCGGGTGATGCGGAACGTTGCCAACGACAGAGGCGGCTCCTGCGTGTGATGTCCATTGTCACCCCCAGAATCCAATACAAGTTCAGGCGGAGCTGGCCGCAGCCCAAGCTATTCTTGCAGCGACCTGGATCAGACGACTGTGGCCTTTTCGCTGCCCAGGCGGTGTCTGCTGTTCTCTTCAAGCAGCCAGAAGCCTTGGAGGATCCTCTTGCGCCGGAAGTAGTGAAGGAACGGATCCGCGAGATACTCAATGCGTACCGCTCAGGCCTACTGCTGCAGCTCTGCGATGGCCACAAGCCCTTGACGGTCAACTTCCTGCATCGGGACCAGGAAGGACATCAGACATCGGGGTTTCGTAACCTGGTCGACATGACCCCTGTCCCTTCAAGGTCTGGCTCTGTTGTGTCGCTCTACGCAAGGCCACCTCCCTGGTCACAAGAGGCCACAGCCAAGCATGCCGCAATGCTGCAAAGCGGCCAGGTTCCGCCAGTCCCAGCCCAGCTTGTCCGACGGATGACTGAGAGGCCCCCTCTCGAAACCCCGGTGGAGGTTGACCACCCCACTCGTGGACCAAGCCATACTCCTGCACCCCCACCTTTTAGGCGCCAGTTCATGATGTATGCGCCCAGCTCTCCAGCCCAGTCTGTCAGGCGGGATCCAGCAGCCGGAACATCAAGGGAGCAATCTGGATTCAGCTATGCATACGGCAGGTCCCAGTCAGTCCAGTTCCCCCCCATGGACGAGACACCCTTCCGAGAATGGCTTGCTGGCTTGCAAGAGCCCTCCTGCCCGTCGCCAGTGGGGATGCTACAGAGCATGAGGGCACGAGAGGTGCAACATGTGTTGAGGGGCGCTTTCCTTCGGCCAGGCGATGCGGTCAGTGACCTCCCACCAGGTATCCAAATGGTCGAGGGACGGCCACCCCGGCGACCAAGTGACCACCAAGGTGCACTTGGGATCAGGGCGTTTGTACGGCAGATTGAAGGCATAGTGGACCTGGAGGAGCGGGACCGAGCACTGCTCACTGGAGTATACCGAGGCGTAGAGCTGAACCTGGACTGGCGCAAAGACAACCTGGAGCCTGAAGAAGGGATGTTTTTGACATCAATGGACATCGACTCCCTCTCCTTCACTGTCCGCGACCCAGAGTTCACCTGTCCAGTCATGGTGCAAGCTTACCCTGCCCGTGCAACCACACTGACTACCGACAACCGGCTACGGGTCCTGCACCACGGTGTTGAGAGGCCGCTCAGTCACTGTAAGTGGTTCACGAACCATTGGTAGCACTGTCTTATTCAAGCCATCTGGTTCCCTTCAGTCCAAAACTTCACATGCTTCCAGGCTGGAAACAACAACCAGTTCCGAGTCAACGTCTTCTTCCCAAACTATGAGGTCCCTCGAACTGGTGGGAACCGATATGTGACAATGATGGAGAGTAGGGACTACCAGCAGTGGTATGACATGGTCTTTCTTGTCGCCTTCCGGAGGGTTGTTGACTCCGCACCTGGGAACCTGAGGAGAGCGGCTCTGTTTGCTCAAAGTGAGCTGCCGACCTCCTATGCAAGGGCTGCAGACAGGTCATTCAATGCAGAGGGGCACCGCAGCTTCACAGGGCACAAGATCATACCGCAGCTTGTCAACCGGATTATCCCCCAGATGCGACAGATCGTCGACTCGTCCCCAGGGCTCGCTCGGTTTCGCGGCTTTTTTTTCCACATCTTTGGCATCAATCTCAAATCGGTTGGCCAGAGTATTCCGGGCCGTGCCAATGACAACCTCCTGCTCAACATCTTTGCGCAGTACCCAATTGTGCCCTGGGGGCAGGTCAACTCCCAAGATGTTGTTTTCGACCTAGGGGTGGAGTTCTTGCTTGACCCAAGAGGGCTCCCAAGTCATGTCCACAACGCAACTGTTATGTGGGACCAGCGTGTGCTCCAGAGGATCGCAAAGCCTGGCTGGCGCCAACCGAGGGACGATGCATACCTTCATTCTTACGAGGTGGGGGGTATCCGAGGGCAATCAAGGAAGGTCATCCAGCAGTCTGGAGTTATCGGTGTGCAGTTCTACCACAAGGACTACAAGCAGACCCATGTGCACTCGGATCGGTCAATTGGGGCAGCATTCACACCGAAGGATGCGCTAAACAATGGGGAGCGCTTCCAAACCGAGATGGCCCGCTTGGACCGGGCTTGGAGTGACGACAACTATGGTGCCCGGATGGAGCTCAGGTGTGGCACCTGGGCAGCCAGTGTCCTGTCAAAAATCAATCCGGATAGATGGCTGCATGAGTTTCAGGCACAGGGTGCTTTGGTGAGTGCCTTCCCCTGCTTTGATTTGAGCTACATGTGCTGGGCCCTTGGCCACCACGATGTGTTAGCCGTGGTTCATGTATGTGGGGCCAAGGGTGAGGTTCAACTGTGCCAATGTGAGACTGACATCCAGATTCCTCTAGTTGGCCTTTCGAACAGCAGACGTGGTCAACCTGAAGAAACTCTTCCTCCAGACTTACAAACGGACACTGCAGCGGCAGACCAGGCTTCCACGTGCCTTCTGGAGTGCTGAAGAGACAAGGCTGCTGACAGCGGTCCTGTGCTACCTGATCAAAGGTCTGGTAAAGCGGCCCGACGACATGAGCTCCAGCCGCCAGATGGCCAAACGGCTCCAGATCACTGTCCGGGCTGAAGTGCATGGGTTTGCTTCCATCCAGGAAGCTCTGTTGTCAGACGACATGACTGCGTTGGAGGGGGAACCGGATGCTGGGGAGTACCGCATCCTCAACTACCTCAATCGCAACCAGCCTGCAGGCGCTAGGTTGAAGACAAGCAGAGCTGTACTCAGTCCACCAAGGGAAGAAGAGGAGGAAGAAGACGTCATTGATGAAGATGAGATGGAGGGGCCGGCATCTGGGGGCAATGGTGGTGAGATCAGGGATGGTGCTGGGCGGCTCAACCAGCAAGACCAGGACTGGGTGGCGCAACTGGTCAATCAGCGTCTCGCTCCATGGTTCTGGGGGGTGTTCCCAAGCAAGGACCGACGGCGGCACATCAATGAGGCTCTGCTGAATGGACCCTTGCGATTTCAAGATTGGAATAATGTGTCGTCTGCTCGACACAAATGCAGGACGCGAGGGGCGGCTCGAGCATTCAAGGAGGGGATTGACCAATTCTTCCCTGAGGATTGGCAAATTGAAGGTCGGACAGGTCCTGGGTGGCGCTCCTATCAAGAAGACATCCTGGACCAATGCATTGCTCGAATTGAAGTTCGCGGGAGGCAGGGGAGGGTGGGATATTCCAGAGCTCTGCGACGAGCAATTGTGGCTGAGCTGGAGGTGTGGGATTATCTCCCAGCGCCAAGGAAGAAGCAGGTGTGGGGGTTTGATGGTGAGGCTGCTGCGCCTGTGTATGCAGTACTCGCCAACCCAAGAGCATCTGGGTAGTGACTGGGCTTTGGCTTTGAATAGGCTGGGTGCATTGAAGACCTTGTTTCACGTCTGTAGATAGTTTCTGGTGGTGTAATTTCTCTTAACATGCCTGAAAAAGTAGATATCCTGATTGTGTTATGTTGGTCAGCATGTGACCACATCTGGATTTCTTGTTTCTGTCCTTTTCTTTTGTGTTTCTTCGCCCCTATCTGCTTGCTTATATAGTTGCTCTCTGTGTATGTGTTGTCCTCAGCTTGCATCTTCCACTCACTGAGCTACATTAGTCTGTGCTCATTGGTCTGCAAAAACCCAAAAGTTAGTTAGCATGCGGTTTGCTATGGAAAGTGGTGGATACCTAAGTAGCACACATATGGTGCTATAGTAGCACCATATGCGTGCTACTTTGTGCTCCTGAGGTTGGATTCTCCTGAGCGCTAAGTACAGGCTGAACAGTCTGTTGGGTTCTGCCTCTAAAACGCTAGCTGGATGAACAAGAATTAAATACATTGCGCAGCTGACAAGCTTTCGCGCTATCAATTATAAACTTAAACCTTGTCGTAACAGGGAATGCATGAAATTCGAGAGGTGAAATGTAGATACAATACGGACAGGTAACACAACATTCATGCACATGGTACTTGTGCAACAAAAACAAGGTCAAAAAAAAGTACTACCAAGGTGGTGTACAGTGAGCTCGCCTGATTGCAGGTAGCCAAAGCGCGGCTGATACTCAATCCTGCTGTGGGCACTGTTGAGCATCACCATGCCCCCGAGGGTCTGCTGGCAGGACAAGACCGAGGCGGGGACAAGTGAGCAGTCGGTGGCAGGTTTGACGGTTGGTGTGGGTCCTTGGGTAGGGTAAGCCTCACTCCCAGACAGGCTGCAGCGGAACTGGGTGCGCAACCGGGTGAGCTGGCACGGCGTCTTGGTGTCAAGCGGCAGCACCTAGGAACTTGACTCGAAGCTATGGTCTAAGGCGGGGTGCTAGGGTGGTGCATGGCGACCGAGGGGCTGAACGTGGCAGCCATGGTGGACGAGTTGTGGAAGCAGACCATGACGTTGCACTCGATCGTGCCATCCTCGGTGAGGTTTGGGACAACAATCTGGGAGCCAGGCGAGCAGGTCATCGGCGCGGTGTTGGGCTTGATGTTGTCTGTGTAGCTGTTGCTGTGCATCGATGAGCTCGCCCATTGGTTGTTGTGGGTGTGGTACTGGTGCTTGCCAGAGAGGAGGGGGTGGTTGGAGCCCGACATGATCATATCATGTTCTGGTTGTTGCTGTAGGCATTGTAGCCGGGCATGATGTTCATCGTTTGGCGAGGGGAGCTGGTGTACAAGGGAGCTTACCTGGTTACGGGTAGCTGTGGGTGCATGTCTGTGCTGCTGAGGATCTGCTGGCGAGATGAGATTGACGCGGGGTGGGGGGTCTGTCAGTGCCGGACGACGTGTCCGAGAGCAACTGCTGGGGGTTGGTGCAGTGGTTGAAGCTGGTGAACGCGTCAGCTAGGTTGTGAGAGCTGACATAACCCAACTGCGGATTTGGGTGCTTATGAGTTGCTCCGCAAGCTCAAGTCCTCGAGCTCTGCAAGAGCCAATGGCCTTGGTGCTTGCTCACTGCCTAAGTCCCCTGCTGGTGGAAAGTTCATGAGGGTAGCATTTATAGGTGAGGCTTCATTACTCCAACACTAACGCTTTTATGCCTTTCTGCCCAGTTTCTGCCTGATTGCAGTCTTGCATCCATTATCGATCCCAAGGCCAGCTCCACCATGATGCGGCCTTGACACGGCCTTGATCAACCAAGCTGACATTGTGCTCGAGGTGCACACCTTCCGTCTCTCCCCCTTCTTGCCCTCGACAGTCTGAATTGCGTTATATGGTATGTTTTTCAACCTTTATTGATGCTAAACCACTCACTCTCTGAGTGGTGATTAGGCAAGGCGCTGGATACCTGTGCCACTGTCGACGTTGCCCCAGCAGCCAATGAACCAGTCTTCAAGCTTGCCCACACACTCGGACGATCTAGATGCATATCTCGATGTGTCAATTGCTGCAACTCCGTGACGGGGTGCATCGACCCCAGATATACTCGAGGCACATAGAACCATTATGCCAACCCATTTGGCCACTTGTCAGGAAAAGGTGGAGCATTCATTTAAGAGCCAGGGTTTAAATTTAGCCAGATTTAGCTGAATTTAGCCCAATTTAGTGAATTTAGGGCTTTATGGGGTTTATAAATCCCATAAATTGGGCTAAATTCAGCTAAATTTAGCTGAATGAAAGGGGCATTAGCTGAATGAAAGGGGGGGAGTTGTAAATCCCATAAGCCCTTAAAATTAGATAAATTTACCTAATTTTAGCTGAATGAATTTTGACCCTTTTTTCTGATGCTGGCTCAATCAACATCTCTAGTGCTGTTCTCCCGCCTGCTGCTTGCCTTGAACAGAGTATCGCTGTGCTGCATGCGGGTCCAGGTTGCCACCTCCAACAACCAGCCTCACTCGATCCGACTCTTCACCTTCCCGCCCCATGAGCGTATTGCCCGTGGCAGTTGCCCATTTGCAAGACACCACTGACGCCCTCCTCGCATGTGTCTAGGAACTCGAAGCAGCAACCACCACGATGTAGTGGGGTGGCTGTGCCCCGGGTCTGGTCTTCCTGTCATCCGTAGCTATAGGATCTCTGCTGCCCTCCGGCGTGTCCAACAACACAGATGGATGGCGCAGCACACATGTGGATGTTGCAAGCCAAAGTGGTGTGCCCAATTTGGCAAAGCGAGCGTGCCAATGAGGGCTTCCAGACCTAGGCTGAGTGCGAACAAGAAAAACTCCGTGTGCACAGCACGTCAGAGGAGCTTTGGTTGGACACCAGGAAGCATAAGTACTAGCCTGCATACAATGCCCATGAGTAATCTTGCATGCATACATCCCAGTTCTAACCTTTATTAGAAATAGGCCAATGCCTCTTGTCCCTATTGTCACTCAGTTTTTCTCCGCTCAGCGCTGGTTCTGCCACTGGCCTTTCTGTACCACCTGATTCCCTGCCTCAAGCCAATAGTGCAGGTTTGTGAGTAATTGTCCTCAGTGTTCAATTTGTACCCGACTACCTCATTATGCAGATGTGGTCCTGCCATTCTCTCCTCTCTATTTTTTTTTTGCTGTTGGATTGATGTATATACAAGTGTTTATGCTCACAGCCCCAACTTGGGCCAACAGTCACCGCGCCGAGCCTGACATAGACCCTATCAGCTAACCCTACCTCAGTTTAGTCACGAGAGAGGTCGGCACTAGCATCATACCCCATGCTGAGGCTCACCTACCCCTAGGGGGGACACAAGTCCACACCTGGCCTCTACTTAGTGCTCAGAAGATCGCGCCCATGAGCACGTGGAAGCCCCATAAACGAGCTACCTTGTGCTTGTGAGAGAAAGGCAGTTCTACAGATAGGGGGGGTCAAGCTACTGGTGCTCCTGGGCTTGTGAGTGCTCAGGTGCGCTAACTTGAATTTTGCTTTTTTGCAAAGTTGTTTGCATTGTTTCTGATTACTGTGTTGCACGTTTCTATGTCTGTTTCTTAGGTAGCTACATGTTAATCCAGCTTGCATCTTCTGCTTGCTGAGCACATTTCTGTGTCTGTTTCTTAGGTCCACTGCACTTTGCACATCAGGTTATGAGTCCTGACGTGTCCTTACATGTCTGATTATTAGTTGAGACACATTTCTGTCCACCCCTAGTGCTGTTCAGCTCCCAATTTGGCCTAGGACAGGTATGCCAGAGACTAGGGCTACTAAAATCGCTGAGAATTGCCATCTACTTGACCAGCTACCTAATTATCTGTCCTCTCCTCCTGATTCACCTCACAGTTCCAGATCTCCTCTCTTGTTCTCGGGTCTTCCACAGTCACCTCTAGGCTTCCCTATTTGATTCTCATCTACCACCATGGCTGGCCCAAGTGGGAGGGGTCTGTGATGCAGTGGGAGAGGAAGATGGCATGGTCGTGAGCCCAGTGTCTGAAGCACCTACCACAGCATGTCAAAGGTTGCAGTGACGGCTGCACCCAAGTCCTTCTGCAAGGCTATGAAATGGCCAGAGGTGTGAGAATGGAAACAGGCTGTGGAGAGTGAATTCAATTCCTGGGAGGAGAAGGGTGTTTATGAGGTGGTGGAGCATCCAGCAGATGAGGAGGTCATTCCTACAATCTTTCTGCTGAATTGAAAGACTGATGAGACTGGAGGTGAGGTTCACAAGAAGGCCAGGTGTGTTGCTTGCAGAAACATGCAGTTGCAATCACTGGATGATGGACCTACACTGGTGTCCCCCGTGACCAGTACAATTACTTTTCATGCAATGGCAGCTGTGGCAGTGCATACCAACTGTGAGTTTCAACAGATGGATGTGAAAACCGCATTTCTTCATGCACCCTTATCTCATCCCATCCAGTTGTCTATTCCATCCGGTTTTCCTGAGTCTAAGCTCTTACCAGGTGTCCCACATGCTGAGCAGGCGCTTTGGCTTAATTGTGCAATCTATGGTCTCTGGGAGGCTCCTGCTAGCTGGTATAACCATTTCACTGGGACCTTGCTTGGCGAAGGCTTTACACGCTCTGATAGAGACCAGTGTCTCTTCTGGGTAATTCCCGCTGGCTCAACAGAGTGCTGCTACATTCTGGTGTATGTCAACAATTTCACTGTGCTCACCAAGATTGCTGGGTTAATGATGTAGCGAGGCAAGCGCATCGGACTCGAGTGCGCGTGGTGAGAGGAAAGAAAGAATGACTCGATTGCGCCTACGGCGTGAGCAAGGCTATATACAAGAAAGATAGGGGTCAGGGGGCCGGACCCTAGAGTCGGACCAGTCCGTCCTGTACTCTACAACACTCCCACTCAGTACATGGCAGGCAGGGAAACGAGTGGCATGTGCCGGAAAGAAAGAGAAAGGGAACTACAGCGTAAAGACAGCAATAAAAGGAAGAATAAGAGTACAAAAGAGCATAGAATAGAGGTTAAGACCAGCAAATGTCCATAACCGTGTCCCTCCCACTGAAACCACAAGTATATGCGTGTCGGAAATGAAGCCACAAAGCCTATCATGTAAGTCCTCCCACTGAAACGGCAGAGGTTGGCCTCATCAAATGAATCGCCATGCCTCGAGTCAAGTGCAACAACGCCCAAAGTGTTTCTTGACGGTTGAACAAGCTGTGTTAAGCCAATGAGTCAAAGTAGAGAATGGAGTGGAACACTTGTCGAGGTATGGGATTGGAGTCTGAGTCAAGGCCAGGAGAAGTTTCCCCGGAAAGTAATCGGTGCCGTGGTAGTGGGTACTTGGGTAATAAACAAGTGGATGGTATCCGTGTAGGGTTGAGAGCATAGTCCTGTCAGATTGGAGAAGTATTTATGTCGGAGTTGTGGGTAACTGACTGGAGAGAAGGATTGGGTGGAGGGTACCACACGGAGTTGAGAATGGAGACTTGTATTGACGCTGGAGCCGTAGGGTACCGACCAACGTAGGGTGAGAGAGGCAGTGGCAGCAACGATTGCCACGCCAATCCAATCACTAGTAAGGTAATCGCCAACGTTGTCGAGCACGACTAGGAAAGAGTTGGTTAGCGTTGGGGAATCAAAACGCACAAATGAGAGTAAGCGAGCACATGCTCAGAGAGAGGTGAAGCGTCAACGTCTCCATGGAGCAGGGCTGGGCTGGATGGGGGATAGGCGAGTGCAGCATAGCTACGCTGCGGGCGAGTGCCATACCATGAGAGGGAACCCCTAAGAGTGCCACGTAGCCTGCGGGTTCCGAGTCGAGAGCGACGAGGAGAGTGTGGTTGACGCTTCAGAGAGAAGGATTAGTGTCAAGAACACCGGGGCTCATAACCTGTAGTGGGGCAAGCGCGTCAGACTCGAGTGTGCATGGTGGGAGGAAAGAAAGAACGACTCGATTGCGCCTACGGCATGAGCAAGGCTATATACAAGAAAGATAGGGGTCAGGGGGCCAGACCATAGAGTCAGACCTGTCCGTCCCGTACTCTGCAACAAGTGAACTGGCTCAAGTTGAGGCTTTCATCTGTGTTCAACCTTAGGGACTTGGATGCCACTACTAGCTGGGTGCTGGGTCCAGAGATTATTTGGGACAGAGAAGCAGGGACTCTCAAAATTACACAACAAAAGTTTGCCCATCAGTTGCTGGAGGAGTGCAACATGCTTGACTGTCATCCTCTTGATACACCAATGTTTGCAAATGTGGTCTCATTGCTCCTGTCTCATCTTGATCTGCTCATGGAGTCTGAAAGACTGTTCATGCATGATGAAGATTGGTTTGGAGACATTACAGAAATGGTAGACGGCACCTACGGACCCTGAAGACAGTGGGCACAATATCTCAGCCACCAGGCATCTCTGGACGCTGGAGCTTGTTGCAGAGGTGCTCTAGCGGCCCATGTCAGACTGGATATGATGTTCATTTGCTGGTTGGGACACATTGCAGACATGGTAGCCGGCGGCTACGAACCCTGAAGACAGTGAGCACAACATCTCAGCCACCAGGCATCTCTGGACGCTGGAGCTTGTGGCAGAGGTGCTCTAACAGCCCATGTCAGACTGGATATGATGTTCATTTGCTGGTTGGGACACATTGCAGACATGGTAGCCGGCGGCTACGAACCCTGAAGACAGTGAGCACAACATCTCAGCCACGAGGAATCT
>WSLM01000101.1:0-31452 GCA_019677335.1 Ceratobasidium sp. UAMH 11750 | reverse complement strand
CGCGACCATGAGTGGTCCCTCACGTCCCAACTACTCTCGTGCCTCTCAGTCTTCGGCCAGTATGGGAGGAGGATGGCGCGCAAAGCTTGCTAAAGTCAAAGACTACGTCGTGTCGTCCGAGGTTTCCAAAACAGCCTACAACGCAGTCTCAAACAGGGTCGTAGCCTACCGCACTGGAGTAGATCCTACAACTGGAGAGAAGCGCCAGACATGGGAAGAATGGGCGAGGGAGAGGCGTCAGAGGTAATTGTTGATTCCTGTATTAGATGGACGCGAGTGGTTAACTTGTCTCAGGCGGCGTGAGGAGCAGAGAGGCGCGGAGAGAATAGCACTATTTCCCGGGTGGGCTGTCAGGCGGTACCCCGATACTCGGCCCCTTACCAAAGCTGGTGGGTAATCGAGTATGAGTGGCCAGTGTGCTGGCTCACGGATCACTCAGGTGATGTCCAGCAGTTCGCGATTGAGGTATTTGTATCTGGATTTGCGTCTAGCCTGCGCACACCCGAACAGGCCACCCGGTCCCAAAGGGCATTCATGAGTATAGCTCGTAGTAAGTCGTCTACCTTGTCCCTGCACGCTTGACCGACCAGTCAGACAGGCTTCTCTGCACTCCCAAAGCTACCCCCTCCTCCCGAAAATATTCTCGGTGGACCAGGCTCGGCCACTCCATTCACCCAGTCCCCAAACCCCTCTGCCGACGATTTGGCCGAGGAGCTGGCTCGCATGGGGGTTGTGCTCCCACCCAGACCAGAGGATATCACGGAAGAAACTGAAACACGCACGTTGAACGCACAAACTCAACCCAAGGTCGAACGGACTAGAGACGCCCGAATTGTCGACTATGGAGCGACTACCCCTCGGTCTGGTCTCTCGACGCCAACCCCGGAATCGTCGTCGAGCAATAGCCGCCCGCAGCTCCCACTAGCACCTGGTCGATCACCTGTGACTCAAGTACCACCTGCTTTCAAGAATGAGCGTAGTAATACCGCTAGCTCGGCCACTTCTGTGTTCTCGGCGGGCTCAACTCACGTTACCTCGATACACCCCAATATGGATGTGGGAATCTTGCGTCAGCTCCACGCCAATCTCGATACTCGGTTGCAGCCGTTCTGGTCCAACAAACTAGAGAATAGGACTGTTCGGGTCTCGCTATACGCACAATCCCCAGATGTGGTGACTTCGCACGGTCGCGCCAAGTCTCAACCCCTCGCATCTGCGTGCATTCAGACCAGCGCGCAGGGATATTTTGCTCATGTGTTCAATATCACATTTGAGCAACTGTGTACACACGACCAGGCGTTGCATATCGCGTTTGGGAATCATTCGGAGGAACATCCGCTCTACGTACATGCGCAATTACTACCTATGGTAAACGCGCCAGACTCGAGCGGACCTGGAGCCCAAATTACGAAGGATATTGGCGTTGCGAGCGAGAGTTCAGGTCAGTCGAACGGCTCTGTCCAAGCACAAGGTGAAGTGCGGTTGTCTTGCGCGCGAGTTCGTGTGATCTCCGACATCGATGATACCGTCAAGATTAGCGAAGTACTCATGGGGGTGCGGGCTATTTTCCATAACGTGAGTGGACAGTTTATCGTTCGAGTATCCAGTACACATAACTGGCGAGTAGGTGTTTGTCCGACATCTAGATGAACTTGTCGTGCCGGGCATGCCTGAACTTTATGCAAAACTGGCTGCCCGAGGAGTCGGGTTTCATTACGTAGTAAGCTGAGTCCCCCCGCAGCCCGCCGGTTATTGCCTGATCTTGGTTGGCGCATAGTCCAACGGACCATATGAACTGTTGCCAGTGCTACTGGACTTTTTCGGAATATCCAACTTGCCTAAAGGTACCAGAAATATTGCTCCGCTTCTCGCCAGACGTCTGACATTATCATTAGGCTCTGTCAAGCTCAAGTCATACGGAGGACGGAGTCTTTTTCAGGGTGGGTACCGAGTGCCCCAGCGCAATGGGTAGCTAATTCTCTGCTGATATATTCGGCAGGTTTGTGGGGTGAATCGGCCGCTGATCGTAAAAGAGGCAACGTCGTCGAGGTTTTGGACAGCTTTCCGGGATGCAAGTTCATTCTCGTGGGCGATACAGGCGAACAAGACCTCGAGTTGTACAGCGTTCTTGCCCAAGAACGTCCTCATCAAATCATCGCCTTATTCTTGCGCGACGTCACTCCACCTACGCCACCTCCCACTGCCCCACCGACGCCCTCGCTTGATCCTGTCCCAGACCGTACGATCAAGAAACAGGGTTCCGCCGGCTCGTTGAGAAGTATCCGAAGTTTAACTGGAGGAGGGAAGAAGCCGAAAGACGAGCTACCAAAACTCCAAATCTCTCAGGCGTCGCAGAGCTCGACCGGCTTCAAGTCAACCCGCTCTGTGGCGCGCTCTGCCACGGATCCGGCGCAGTCAAGCCCTTCGACGCCGTACAGGGTGTATACTCCTCGTACCCGTGGATCGTCGGGCTCGTATTTCGATGGTCCAACCCCGGTTGCAAAGCGTCCGGAGCTGCCACCTGTGCCAAGTCAATTCGTGCCAGCAAGCCAAAACTTGGGGGTAGATCCCGCCGGAGCGTTAGTATCGGCTGCTGCTACCGCTGGGACGGGACATAGTGCAGACACAGTCGCTGACAACACTCGCGCGGGGATCTTGGCCAAGAAGGAGGCGCTACGATTGAGGCTGGAGGCCGCAAAGGCAAGGGTCCCAGCTCACATCATACTGAGGGTATTCCGGGAACCTTCAGAGTGCGAGGACGAAGCAGTGAACCTTTTGGATACGTTGGAGAACAGAGGCTGAAGTTTCTGGAGTACTAATGAGCCGTTGTTAGGGGGGGGGGCTGGTCTGACTGTCAAGGTCGTAGGTGGACGTGTGTCGGTGAACTTGTAGCGTTATATCATACTTCTGTCTGTACGCCCAGCATGTGTTTTGAAAATAGAGTAATAAATGGATGCAAAGCTGTATAATACACTGGATCTACGGGCGGTGAATGCTGGACTAAGCAGCGGCTTTTACTGGAGGGTGCGCGGCAGAAATTTTGCCCTCTACCTCGCTCATAAAATCGAGAAGTTCCTACACGCCTACTGTCAGTACAAAGACTGCGTTCAACCATTCGACACTCACTTTGTTATCCGGTTCAAACTGCAACCCGGCGGCAATCGCGTCCCTCGCTTCCTCGTAGCATTGGAGAGCGACTAGGGCCTTGGCTTTACGGAAGTGGCCCTTGGTCCAAGGTTTTCGTAGGGCAATGACCACATCTGCGTCCACAAGTGCTGGGATATAGTCACCAGCGGATAGGTGAGCGGCTGAGCGGTTCGAAAGCACTGTAGATATCTCTTCTCGGGCGAGTGTATGAGGCTCCCAATTCGGTCGCGAAGCGGCAATATTGGCGGACATGGTGTAACTTTGAATCGCAGCCGGCCATTTGCCTGCCTTGTATGCCACCTACAACGCAAATGGTCAGGTCGCAAGCCTTGCAAGTTGGGATCAAGCACATACATTTCCCTCATCCTTGAATTTGGCGACGTGCGCTGACCTGCTCTTGTCTGTGACTTGTGGGGGAGGAGGCACAATCAGGTTTGGCGCCTGAACCAGCATTCTCGCCAGCAAATTCAGGTCCGTGTAGTCCACCTCGCAATCGTCGCACTTGTCTAGTCCGTGATCGATACACACGGCCTGGCATGTCGCATGTCCCTCGGGTCCCACTAGTTTAACTGGTCGAGGCTTGAAGCTCGCGTCCATGTCGGCTTGAAGGGCTGGGTCGATGGGATCGGGGTTCAAGAGCTGGTTTGGCGCAGGTCCAGGTTGGGGAGAGTGAGAATGGTTGTGTCCCCCGGGGCCGTCGTGAGAGTGCCCATGGGCGTTGGGTCCATCATGAGAATGTCCGTGGTCTGCCACTGAGAAAGTGTAAATCGACGTGCGAGATGGTCTGCATCATAGCCACTCACTATTACCAGCCAGTACTATTGGGGTAAAGAGGAGTGGTCGAAGCAGATCAAGAGGAATGTAACTTCTCCTGGGCGCTGGAGGGCGGGCAATAGGTGTGGTTAGGAGTCGAGGTCAAGTATGCACACAATGCACAAGCTGCCAGCAAGACACGTCGCGAAAGAGCCGGCGCTTGACGTGTCCAAATCACGCCACGTGATCGCACGAGATAACTTGCTGATGTCATGCGCCCCTTTTGGTTTACAGGACATGTTGCACCAAGAGGAACTTGTAGGGCTGGCGGGAGTGTGCCCGAAACACAAAATGTTAATCCTGATACAGTTTCTGATAACTCCGAGCAGAGGTAACCAAAGCTGATCCCACCCCTGGCAGCTAGACAACCATTCTGAAAGGCGACAGGAACGAAATATTGATGTAACCAACCAGGGTAGTAGTAAAAACGATTATCAGGTGGTAGCATTTCAAGTTGTACAGAGGAGCGTGGCAAAAAAAAAAACATAGGCACAAGGCGAGTAGACGTGGTGGTGCAAAGCCAACGCCTGCATATATGCGCGGGAGGAACACGATTGGCGGCTCAGCTTGGACAATGTGTCGACACTCACCTCCGCTCGGCCACGATGATGTGCTATCCTGCACGATAGGTTTAGGTGATTCAATCTTGCGTTATATATGCGCACGAAGAACGGTGGCTATAACAATACATGTGTATGTGGTGTGTGTAAACTATGGCGACAGAGGGTGATCCCTTGGACAACGAATTAACGATAGTAACGGTAGAATAGAAAGGTAGTAAATGCACGATGTGTCCGATAAATGCCCAACGAAAGTCGATATCATAAAGGGTCATAATGAGATTGAACTCTGAAAAGTTGTATCTGTGCAATGTGGCGTTCAAGCAAAGGTACAGGATCCACAGGTCGTGGTCGAGGTTCCAAATCCAGTGTTTTTCAGGTCGCACTGGGTGAGCGACGTGGAAGAGCACATGGAACTGGGAAGTGAGCCGCCCAGTTTAGCATTACCCTCGAGGTTGAGTACTTGAAGCTTGCTGGGCATGGCAGTAGGGAATGGCGCCGCAATGTCGTTGGCCGAAAGGTTAAGATCAGCGAGCGCAGCCATGGTCGAGAGGTCCGAGGGGAGCGATTCGGTGATGCTATTTGAAGAGAGATCCAGGGTCTGGAGCGAAGAGGCGAGGCTCGAAGATGTGAACACCGGGTCAAATGAGGTGAGAGACTGGCCATTGACGATCCTGTGAGTGTGGGGATTTAGTGGCTTGGAATTCGTGGGGACAACAAGGTAACTCACAAACTCCTGAGAGATAGAGAGCCGATGCCGCTGGGCAAAGTGGTCCCCATTTTCGAGTTTCGCACAAGCGTCAGGGTGTTCAAGGATTTGGAGAGCACACCGTCCTGCAGGCTCAAAATTCCGGTGTTCTGAATGTCGAGGCTGGTCAACGCGCTCAGAGCAGGCAACGAGCCAGATGGGAGGTTGCCATCGCCAGTGATCCTCAGGCTCGTAAGGGTCGAGATCGAGGATAGCTCGGAAGGAATAGCGGCGGGAACGCCGGGGAAAGTGAGGATGCTGGGGGACAAATAAATATCGCGTGGGCTTGGCTGAAATCAAGAAGCTTACATGGTGTTGATGCTCCCGTTGGAATCGCAGGTGACACCACTCCAGCCGCACGGTTTTGCGTCTTTCATCCAGCCAGCGCCGGAAAGGGCACCACTGCTGGCCGAGCCAGAGGATCCAGCAGAGTCAAAGATGGCCTTCATGGCGCAGAATCTGTAATTCACAATTTAGTCGAGTCTTTCGGATGAAATTGATTCTAGCTTACTGTGTGGCGGGACCAGCGTTTGCACTGGAGGGGGCGCCGCTCAGGGCAGAAAAACAAGTGTCACAGGGATAGGACGTCGGGTTTGAAGGAGCGTTGATCTGGAACTGAGACAAGCAATTCTGGAGGATCGAGGGTGTCGCCGAGGGAGTTGCTGAGACGGAGACGGTGGTTGTGACCGAAGCAGTGGTGACCGAGAGAATGGTCGATCCGGCACTGGTGAGCATTACCGTCGTAGGAATTGCGGTGACCGTCTCCCTAGCCAAGTTGGTCGGGGCAGGCGTCGTTGTGGGCTGAGCGACGATGAAATTAGGGTTGAACACCCGCACGTTGAGGAAAATAATGTCCGCAACGGCCAACAGAATAAGCAGGATGAGGAGCAGACACCAAAACATCCGACTTTGCTTCCTTCGGGGCGCTTTGTGGTGCTGGCATGCGCACTTGTGGGAGCTCCTCGCCGCCTCGGTGTCTGCGGGCACGTTGACGTTGATCATTTGTGCATCTTGGGAGGACTGGGGGTGCTTCTCCACATTGAGTGCTCGCCACGGGGGCAGGGTAGGTGCGACGTGCGACTGTCCAAAGATTGCACGTGACATACGAGCAGCGCGTGCGCGCCAGCTCCGGTCGCGTCCTAGCGTGCTTGTCCCGTCTCGGTCGCCAGCACGGAGCCCAGCGCGCGACTCGACGTCTTCGCTTCCGCCATCCCAAGAGTGGAACGAGGCCACATGCGAATGGGTCTGGTGCAGAACCGGGCGAGGCTCGGCAACGTGCATTTGCACCTGGGGAACTGGAGGGGCAGGCATAACGCGAACGTCGTACGAAGCAGAGACGGGCGAAGTGGCCGACTGGCGGCGGCTTGTTGTCGAAGCCGAGGCGGGAGAGTGGGGGTCGGCGGCCTGGAGTTGGGCGCCGCGCTGCCAGGACTGGATGCGCGACATCTTTGCGGTCGTGGTAGGGGAAAGGAGTTCGATTTGTGGCTGGGACATGGTTGGGCAATACGTGCAACTAAAAGAAGGCTACTAGAGTGAAGATAACTAGAAAGTCGAGTAAAAGTCGTTCAGCCGGCTGAGTGTGCAGAAAAGATGGTACGGCCGGCGTGAGCTCGTGAAAGAGGGAAAGAAAAGGGATGGAGGTTGTGGCACAAGTCGCACGGCTTTATGCTGCGTAGACCGCACAAGGGAACAGATTGGGCTTGTTTGGGCGCGGGCTATTTGGCGTGTTTGGCGCATCAATAGCACAATGGAAGATAGCACAGCCACACCTATGGACACTCTCTCCCGACGCGAAGAAGACACCCTGCTCAAGGCCACCAAGGCCCAGGCCCTCCAAGACTGCGACGACCTAGTCAAAAGTGGGTGGCTAGTCATATTACGCCGGCACTAATTGACACCGACCAGACTTTGCCGCATGCGCAACCGGCCGTACTGTCAGCGTCGTGTGGGCGTGCAGGACTCAGCACAAGGAGCTCCAAGCCTGCATGTACAAGCAGTATGTCCCCACACTCGGATAATGTTCTCATTTTCACACATACACTGTAGCACATGCCCTGAGAACATGGAGAGACTCCGTGCCGAATATGTGCGGTTGCGACGCCAGCCCACAGAACCGTGACCCCTTTGTCCAAAGCCTATACCGATGCCACCCGGTAAACGGCCTACCCTTGCAGCCCATGTCCTTTGATCCTGGCATGTACAATTCAATCGCCAGCACCTCTCAACCATCTAGACTTTCCGATCTTCCTCGGACGTAAGAATCATAACAAACGTAATAATTATTCTCCAGGCCGTGGTATTTGTAAACAGTGTCCGTTCGAACATACAGTGGTCTCTAAGACCAGATAGCAGGCATAGAACAAAGCCAAGGCAGCTCCAGCATTACAACTGATACAGCATACAGGAAGTGGGGAATCGTAAGGGTGGACGTAGCACAGACAAATGAGTTGTACACTGGGCCCCGACGAGGGTCTTGTGATGATCGTAAAGATACAAACGCTTCAGTGGAAATAAACTAGGGCTTCAACTTCTGCCACCACCGTTTCTCCTTTGCCTCGTGCTCTGCTATCATCCAAGGGTGTGAGAGTCGTGTTTATCGATGGCGAGCTTGGACTTGACCAAGGCCTTACCTGGATTCGGCGGGATGAATACTGGCTCTCGGTCCCTGTCCCTGTCCCCAAACACCATCGTGTACGAGCCATCCGGCCGCATGACCCGTCTACGAGGCGAATCCGAGTCGCGCGGGGGAGTGGGCAGACGTGCGTCCTCGTAGCGCTTCTTCGGATACTGGTCGCGCGAAGACGCAGGCTGGTAACGCTCGTATTGTGGTGTGCGCGCAAACTCGTACGAGTAGGGGCGCACGGTCTCGGTTTCGCTCAGTGGCGCCCCAAGGTCCTCCTGCGAACTAGAGAACGAGTTCATCCGGTGGTGATGGCGGCGACGAGCCTTTGGAATGTGCTGGGAGGTTGTGCGGGTATGATGATGGGTTGGTGGCGCTGGTTGCTGGGGCGCTGCGGAAGCATAGGCGTAGCCTCTTCCTGGAGACGGGTATCGCCTCTTCTTGCTCGATGACGATTTGCGGGAACGGGTTTGGGACGGCGGGGGAGCAGGGATGTATTCAATCGGGTGTTTGTGTGCGTCATGGACAGCATCGTAGGGTTGCACGATTTGATCGTTGAACGTTTCCCATTGCCTTCCATCGACATTGTATGTACGCCTGACGTTGCCCTGGGACACAGATTGAGCCGCGCTAAAATATCGGAGGAAATAGCACTCACTTCACTGTCGACGCGGGTCCATATCCTCTCCTCATGACCATTGACAAGCCGGGTTGTGTGCGTCTCCTCGGTCCAGACACTCCTGGGGTGCCCTTGCGCCTCTTCCGGAAAGACGATAAACCCGGGGCCACCCGCAAAGGGCATCATGGGACTAGGGTGGATGGACATTGGAAAGGGCAAGAAATGCTGTGGGGGAAAGGCGGCGGCGAACACGTTCTCAAACACCTTGAACGGATCGCTGAACACAAACGACGGGTGGTGCATCCCGAATGGCCCAGATCCAGGGGGCGGACCGGGAGGGAATGGCGACTCGTTGTACATGTGCATAAATGGGTCGACCGGGCGGGGCGCATTCCTGCGCGACTGACGCTCAAAGCTCGGTCGGGTCGGCATCGGCGGTGGCGCAAAGTGCATGCCATTGGCATACTCCCGGGCATGGGGGTTGGCGTACATGTCCTCGACGGGCGGCTCAGGCGGCGGGTAGATGCCTATGAATGTCAATGATGTACGTCAGCAGGGAGCGCTGGCGATCAAGGGTGATATGCGCACCATGTCGGTCGTAGATCCTGCGCTTCTCCTCGTCAATGAGGACCTCGTAGGCAGCGTTGACCTTTCTAAACTCTTCCTCCGCAATCAGCTTGCGCTCCGGAGGTGCGCGGTCTGGATGTGTCTTGAGTGCCCGCTTCTTGTAGGCGCGACGGACTATGCGCGCGCAAGTTAGCACGGACCAGAGCCAGGAGCATTGCACTCACTTTCGTCTGGACTGGCATCGTGCGGCAGCTCGAGGGTCTCGTAGAGCCGGGTGGCCATATTGAAGTGGGTAGGCAGGTAGCCTGTCAATAGCGTTAAGAGCAGGAAGTCGCAAGGCAGGTCGGCCCCCGTGCACTATCTAAGCGCTGTCGTAAGCGCTGAGTCATGCCCCTCCTTTTGCCCAGCGCAGCCACCGTCTCCTCGTTTGCCACTTGCGATGATAGCAGTCCAACACCCCGTTGCGCTCCCCGAACCCCCCTCGATACCTGCCAACGCCCCAGAACATTGTCCGGTGCGCGTCTTCTTCATTTTTATTGGATTTATTCTGATTTACGTCCAGGGCACCGAGTCCGAGCAGGCGGGCAAGGCAGAAGCCTGCAATGGCTGCGCAAACCAGGACGTATGCGCTGCGGGCGTAACTACGGGCCCCGATCCAGCTCTCCCGCTGATTAGGGCCCGCATGGCCGACATTCGGCGCAAGGTCCTCGTCCTTAGCGGCAAGGGCGGTGTCGGCAAGAGCACCTTTACAGCACAGCTCGGGTGGGCTTTTGCCGCCGACGAGCACACCCAGGTACGTTCTGTCACGCTCGGCGCTATATTCCGGCCTGACCCTCCCGTAGACTGGAATTATGGACGTCGATATTTGTGGTCCGTCCATCCCGACCCTATTCGGCATCGCGAATGAGCAGATTCACGATTCGGCGTCTGGCTGGTCACCTGTCTATGTCCAGGATAACTTGTGCGCCATGTCTGTCGGGTTCATGCTTCCCTCCGAGTCTTCTGCTATCATGTGGCGCGGCCCCAAAAAGAACGGACTTATCGGACAGTTCTTGAAAGACGTCGATTGGGGTGCTCTCGACTACCTTTTGGTCGATACCCCTCCTGGCACTTCTGACGAGCACCTCAGCATCGTCCAGTACCTCAAAGAGAGTGGAATCGATGGTGCAGTACTCTTGACCACGCCTCAAGAAGTTGCCCTCCAAGACGTCAGACGCGAGATCAGCTTTTGCCGGAAGGTCGGGATCCGAATACTTGGACTCGTGGAGAACATGTCTGGATTTGTCTGTCCGGGATGCAAGACCGAGTCGCAGATTTTCAGACCGACGACCGGTGGGGCCGCCCAGTTGGCAAAAGAGACCGGGATTGAGCTCCTTGGGCGCGTCCCGTTGGATCCTAGAATTGGTAAGAGTGCGGATTATGGTATCAGTTTCCTGGATGAGTACCCGGATAGCCCTGCTACGCAAGCATACATGGACATTATTGACCGTGAGTTATATCTGCACGCATTAGCTTGAACTAATGGGGCCAAACAGGACTGCGCACAATACTTGACGGAGAATCTTCGTGATAGCATTCCACGCCTCGCTCTCCTGCTTGAATTATCCACATTTGTATTACAGTCTAGGCATCTCACTTATTGAGTCGTCGATAGAGTTTCTCGTGCTATCTCGTTCTTGGCAATTTGTTGAGCAGACGTGCATTGCAACGCATGGTGATGGACCTGTGTACTCCTGGCACCCCCGACGATGGCAAAATGACAAGGCTCAAGCGAGCGCATTTTGAATTGACGGAAACAGGAGTATGTAGGTCACCTATTTCCATGCAGCTTTGGCAAAGATACCATACACCGTGTTGGTCAACAAATCCCCGGAACCGTACTGCTTTACGTCCGAGGTAGAATAGGTTTTACCAGACAGAGCGTTAACAATCGAGAGCACATCCGCCTCGAAAAAGTCGAGGAACACGAGGTCAACCAAGGTATCATCCGCAAGGCCGGACGGAAGGGGACTCGCAATGTACCCCGGGGCATTGTAGTATGGGATGGGAGAGTGGAGAATGTCATCGCCCACACCGGGACAGCTCTGGGATCATGTATTAGTAGGCATACTTGAAGCACCCCGGACAACTCACATCTGTGGTTACGTAGCCCAGAGTCAAATTCTTCGTCGCACGCTCGTGGTACTCGCGTTCAAACTGTTCCCGTCGCCACAAGTTGAAGCGGTAGTCCACATCTCCCAGTCCATACGCCTCAGGATCCTCCGCCTCGCGCTTTGCTGCGCCTTTGGCATTCAGTTTGTCCAACACTTGTTTTGCGACCCCAGCCGGCGCTTGGAAGTATAGGAACGCATCGTTGAAGGGCGAGACGATGAATTGGTCGTTGCGAGTGAATGGCCCAGCATAGAGATCAAACCGTTGGGAACCAGAATTGACGATCACGGTCCTCGGGATACCAGCACGCGAGGGATTGCCGATATCGAGAGCTTTTGGGATCACTTGATCGACAAAGAGTGAGAGAACAGACGAGTTGGATGGGTAGGGAGTGCTGTATATCGCTAATTTATTTTCGATACTTGTATATGCGGGGTGGGGCTCACCGGCTGAGATAATAGTCCTGAGGAGCAGTCCCATATTTATCGGTCAAGTTCCATGCTTTAGCCAGGGCGCTGATCCCAGCTGTAATCTTCTTGCCCTTGGCTGTATCGAACCTTTTTGTCTGGGTGTGGTACGTATACGTATTTCGGTTAGGATCTAGGTACCGCCGAGTGAATGAAAGTGGTGCGGACGAGTACCGAGACTGGGGAAGCTTAGCGCTCATCCAACCAATGGTCTCAAGATATCGACCGCTTTCAAGGGACATGCTGCGTGCGTCGAGCTGGACGCAGTCCCGGATATGGGTATGCCCGCCAAATATGAAAATGGGGGTGGTAGGGTGGACAGTGCGGATAGCATTAAACACGGCCGGCCAATTGTCTCTGCGCTGGGAGTTAGACTTTACGAACAGCAACAAGGAAAGGGCCAACTTTTGCACAGGCATGTGACCAACGAGGAGGAATAGGTCGGGCTCTTCTTTAATGGCGTCTTTGAACTAAAGAGATCGAGTTAGGTGGTGCATGAGGACGAGGCAACATTGCCATACCCAGGTCTCGTTGGCCATAGCTTCCACCTTTTGCACGGTGGTGTTGGCAGCATTACCGGTAAAATCATACAGGACACCGAATGCGGTGACCTTGCGCTTACTATTAAGTCGAGGGCAAAGTTAGAATATGTCTCGCGGAAATAAAATATCGACATACTGCTTGGTGTGGAACTTTACAAAGCGGTTACCGACAGGGGTGTTGACCAAGCGTCCCTTCTTGTCAGAGTAGGTAATGTTGACATTGGAAGATAAGTAGCGACCATTCCAACGAGGAGCAAAGTTTTGATGCATGTCAAGTGCAATTGGGTATTGGTAAAGTTCGTGGCTGGGGGCGCCTGTCAGAACTTAGAATCCGCTGAACCTGGGGCACTCACTTTCCAATGGCGAGGACATCGTAGGGGACGTCAAAGAAGAATTTGTTCGCCTGGATTTATATAAGTGACAAATAGAATAGGGTGGGGCTGAAGATAACGAACTTCTTGACCGTCCACCTGCCCGACCGGGAAGCCGTCGGTTAAGCCTGTGCCGTCGTGGAGATCACCCGAGTCGACAAGCAGGAGATCGACGCCTTTCTTGTCGGCAATTTTTTTCATGTTGGTGACAAAGGAGGCAAAATCGCCAAAATCCCCCGAGTAATTTGGTTCCGGTTGGGAATTCTTGGTGTGGCCAAGGAGCCATCCTGTGGAGGGGTTAGAACGAGGAGTAAAATTGGGGCGATAAACAAACCATGGCTGTCGGTGGTGTGCAGAAAGTTGATATCGCCCCATTTGAGAGGAGCAGAAGGCCAGGAAGAGCCGGGTGTCGCGTCTGGCTGCATGCGCTTCGCATGGGTGTGCTCCGCATGGTCGTCGCACGCGAGCACAGCTGGGACCAGACAAGCAGCAGCCAGGAGCAGCATGGTGGGAGCGAGCTGGCAAAGACATGGAGGCGGGTGTATTTATGCAAGGGTCGCTCCCACACGCATCCGCGCCTGTACCAGAAGAGAAGCCAGCTGCCGCTCCTGTGAACGCATAAGAAGTACACCAAGCACGTGTGTCGCCAGCCCACTCCATCTTATCGTAGAAAAAAGTCCCTCCGGTTAATCGAGCCCGCCGACGTCCGGGTAGTCGGTGTGAGCGCATGGTGGCCATCGTTGGCAGTGCTCGGAACTGGGTATGACCAACCTTCCCCCCAAGTCACGTGCTGTCTTCCACCTCAACCTTCCCAACATGGAAAAACGTAGGCAAGAAATTAGCTCACAGTATTTAAAACCCCTCGGACGCAGAGAACAACCGAAACGATCCGCGACGAGTGGTATTGGCGAGAATCTAGGTAGTACCGAGTTCAAGTCGAAGAAACCTACTGCTGGGTCTGCACGTCCAAAGCTTGTGTCGAACCCCAGGTCGAAGCGAGGTGAGCTTACCGTCGCCGAAATGCCTGCAATCATATGATATTTACTCCATTTTTGATTTGATAGTAGTTACGTCTCCGTCGCCAGCTCCGAGCGATGATGACCCAATCGACTTTTTATCCTCCCAAACTTCTACGGCGAGTGGATCTTCTGGTCGTGTTGCTCTCGGCTCCTCGAACAAGCCTGGGCCGGTTCCTCAACCACCTCCATTCTCCAAAGCAAAGTCAGTTACCGTGGTGCCACGACCTAAAGTAGCCCCGAAACCGGCCCCGCCATCTCGCACCACTCGATCCCGAAAAGCTCTTAATATATCAGACGATTCAGACGAATCTTCCTCTTCTCGTCCAGCTGCGCGCTCAACAGCCTCGGTCTCTAGCTTGCCTCAGCGTTCCTCACGGTCTTCTGTAGAGAGCGAGGATGTTCAGGTCAAACCAGGTGAGAGTGCTAGCCTCCTCCTGCGTAGACAGCGTCACTGACCACTTCGAATATAGTGCGTCGCACTGTTCCCGCTCCTGCCCCGTTTGCGAGCTTGGTCCGACCCCGCCCAGCCAATGAAGAGCCACCGAAATCAAGTCTGTTAGTTTATTCAGGCCCTGCATTGTTACTCATCGCTCGGCAGCTTCCAGCGTTCCAAAACCAGCACCACCTCCTTTCAAAGGGGCCGGTACGACTCTGCCCAAGCCAAAACGTACCGCTTCTACAAGTCTATTTGACCAACGCGGCGTCAACACTGTCCAGCCACCAGCCACCACCGATCCACCGGCCAGCCCTGTCTCCCTCAAGGACATGCCGAGAATCCCAAAGAGAGGACAGGTATTCGTTACTTCGACATCTTAACCATACAGCACGCTAACTTGAGGCTCAGGTCCCAGCTTCAGTTCCCGCGAAAGAACCTCCCCCTCCGCCCAGAAGAGTGCCAGCGGAATTTCCCATGGCAGCTTATGCTAGGGAGACTGCTGCCAAGATGGCCGCCATGGAAGTCGATCCTCCGTCCCCGCGTAAACGTTTCCGGCCTGAAGAAATAGAACGGCTTCTTCAATCTCCTACAAACCCAGACGATTCCCTGAACGTTGGAGACGATACCTTGTGTATGTTGCCCATAGTCCCTCCGCATACCGTTTTGATAATTCGTCTACAGTACACGTGGACCCCAAGGATCTGTGCCCCTTTTGCGACGAATTGCTGCCGGATAATCCATCTCCCGATTTGCTCCGAACGATGGCTGAACTCAGGTTGCTTGCTAAACCGGAACCTCGCCCCAGGAACCCATTGGGCTTAACAGCACCCCTCACAACTTTCATCAATCTGTGCCACATGCATCGTGCCGAAAGTACCCACGTTCAGCGAGGAAAGGATAATAATTGGCCCGCCGTTATCGATTGGAACAACGTTCGCAAGAGACTAAGAGGCATGCAGATAGTGGACGCTTTGCGGGAGATTATTTCAGACCCCGAGTCGAGCGAGTTTTTCGTCACCCTCTCCGAGACTATCAAACGCGATGGCGCGCTCAAAGCAGCAAGCATCAAAGCTCAACTGGACAGCTTTGAGCTTTCTCATCCTGGATAGTGAGTACACGGACCGCGAGCCTATTACCGCGCTAACACTGGTCTCCAGTTACGGGGAACAGGGGACTTTGGTGTTCTTTGATGTCCTAACTGAACTATTTCCCGATCTCTCTCCGGAAGAATGCAAGCCCCTGCAACCTAGGGAATTCTTCCTGTCTGTGCTCGTGCCCGAGGCAGCCGCGTTGCTTGTGGAACAAGACATGAACTGCACACACGAAGAAGCCTTGGTTATCCTCCGCGAGAGCCGACAATATGGACAGATGATGTTCCCGGACAGGGGTGATCACCTGGGATCGGACGAGAGCGACCGCATGGACGAAGCTGGCGCCAAGCAGCTCCAATGGCGCAAGGGCATGATTCGAGCAGTCACAAAGCCAAGTTCGGTTACCGGCACGGGGTCGAGTGACGAGCCCACAAAGTATGTTGCGCTTGGCTTTTATGATCCTTCCGATGCTGATGAAATGCTGACCGCAGGGTTAAACCAACACCCAAGGAGACCTTTGAGGATGAGGTGCTGATCCTCGATTAAACCCTACACGGTAGCGATTCGTTCAAGTTAAGTTATGCCTAGGATACCATTATTCGCGCTGCAAATACGTCCGCATTAGCTCTCGCCTATCATGAAGCTCTGTATGTAGTTATCCTCATTAACTCTAAATATTACAGTGATATAATTAAGGTTGTCCGGAGCCTTCGCTGGTGCCTGGTTCAGCGGTTTTCTCAGAGACCAAGATGGGCTCCCACCCCGAGTGTGCTCGTCGCTCCACAGAAGCAAAGAACTTGGGAGGTATGAAACCCGAGTCGTCTCCGGTGGTCAAGATAACCCCGTTGGACGAAATATGAAATAAAATCCCCGCAGCCATTGCAGCCGCCACATCTATAAATATGAGCATCTGGGAACTGACGCGCATGCCTGTCTAATGTCGGTTAATGGAAATGAACGGAGTGTGGCGCACCAACCACTTATGACACCTGACTCTCCAGGCCGCCCAGAAGCAAGGTGAATGTGATTCCGTTGCATGCGACTCAAGCCTTGGCTCTCTGAAATTCATTTGCTCGAGTTTGATCAGAACCGAGGGGGAAACGAACAAACCAATGCTCCGCCATGCTTTCAGCGTGGTGCCATGAACTGCGCATGAAATTTCCGCTGGGTCAGTCACGGGTTTCAGCTCCAGGTCGTTCACCTGCGAGCCACACGCGTTCAGGTGATATCCTACAGTCTTGAGCCGAATCGCTTGCCTTGAGCGTGTGTCCTTGATTTGCCCTAATCCACAAAACGGCCGTCGACTCTGGAACTTCTGCTTTTAGGATGGGGACAATGCGCTCATCGACCGACGAAAGCTGCGCTCCAAGCTGGTAGCGTTGTTTCTGATCGGCCGCGACGATTTTGAAAAGTCCGGACAGGTCAAGCTCCTTGAGCTTTGGTCGAGCCAGCTACTCCGTATTCAGATTTGTTCAGACTGACGCAGTGCGAACAAACCTACGAGGTCGGTTACTCGCACGTACCCGTCTGACCGGATGGCAAGGCCTTCTTTGGCGGCGCCATGGCGGAGGATGTAGGACAGCGTTTTGGACATGCGTACCTCGATCGGCTCGCTTCGTCGATCGTGGCCCCCTTGACGACGCGACGGCTTAGGGCCAGAAGACATGATAAGCTGATGCAACAGTGGGACGTAGCGAGTGGGCAGATACGCGGATAAGAGAAAGTTTGTTTGATATGAGGTCAGCGCTTAGCGAGGTATTGTAATCCGGTGGGACGCAAAACAGAATTGATACAATAAGTCAAGTGGATTGCGCGACATTGCGTTTGCCAAGTACTGTACTGGAAGGTTTGACAGGCTCGCCATCAGCCATCGTTAGACAAACTAGGCGGCTGCCCTTGGTGTCATATGTTGCAATGGATTGGAACGTGGGGATCTCGGACGGTTCCGAGCTGATAAGCGTTACACCCAAGTCGTACACAAAGATATTTCCGTCTGACGAGGCGGTTGACATTAGAGTGGTCGTGCCACCCTCTCGGCCGGGGATCGAAACGTTGAGAAGGTCTAGTGCCTTGACGCTGCGGCCAGGTTATTAGGAACGCTCGCTTGCTAATTAAAGAACATACCGGTTGGTGTGTCCCCCGAATTTTGCTATTATCCGCGACGGCTGTTGAGCATCGCCGGTTAGGTACGCTGTTACAAATCTGTCTTCTGCTCCAACGAGGAGAATATCTTGTTCAGGTAATTCGGGGTGTTGCCAATACCTGACACTATGGATACGTGAAGGATGGATAATGTTGTCCAGCATGGTCATGTCCTACGCAAATAATTCATCAAGATCTGCTAATAGTAAACGTCTTTTAACTTACGGTTCGGAATATGTCTAGCGTCGAGCCGGCTTGCACCACAAAAGTCTTCCCGCTAACCGACCAGCGCACCAACTCGCCCTCTAGGTTCAGTTAGAAGCATACTAGACTGAGATCAGGCACCACACTTACCTTTGCCGAGTTTAGTGCTGGCAGCACCTTTCCCTCGCATCATGTCCCACATCCGTAGCGTGCGGTCCTTGCCGACGCTTAGCGCAAGCTTGCCTGACGGGTGCATTGCGACATCGTTGACCTTCCCCTTGTGGCCTTTGAGAGTGCGAAGCAAGACCCAATCCCGCGAGCTAAACAGACCAAGTGTGCCGTCCTCGGATGCGGAAAGCAAGTGCGAACGCGAGGGAAACGACAAGTGAGTGATGGAGCCTGCGCACAGTTAGAATCAAGCGTCGCCGGATATTCTGGGGTGCATACCCTGATGCTGCACAAGTCCGCCTATTTCTTTTCGCCGCCTCAGATCCCAGACCTTGATGATTTCATCTGTGCTGCCGGTCGCAAGCCACTTGCCGCCCTGCGGAGAGGCCGCAACAGCTCGCACGCAGGCAACATGCGCAGGGAAGATGAAGATTGGAGTGAGGTGCGCGGAAAATTCCTCAGAGCGATCATTCTTGGGTTCAAGACTGCCTTCTAGGCCATAGAGTAGTTTCTCATAGGTCCCTACTATAATTTTGAATGTGGAAGGCGGTGCGGTCGACGCAGTTGGAGGGCTAGCGGTTTCGGGCTGTTGTTGTGTTGAAGTCGACGGCTCTGGGGAGCTAGGACCTGTAGACTTGTGGGTGGCAGGTGCTGAGATTCTGGCACGCTTTGCCATGGCCAGTCGAGTACAAAGCCTTCATTCCAAAATTTGGCAAGCGCCGAAAACACGTGCTGGGAGATGATTGTTGCGACAATTTCAGCCCCATGCCTTGGCACCACAGAGCATCCAACCGTGCAGCCGCGATTGGCACAGGCTTGGCCCACACGGTGAATCCGAGTCTTATCCTGGGCATTGTGGTAAGCGGCAGCCCGTGTCTCCGGGATGGCCGAGCCTACTTAGGGTACGGTTACAGAACCATATTTGGCATGTCACCGACTTTTGGCTGGTTCATGGCTCGCCTCTGCAATGAGCTACATGTCTCGTACCTTGCACGACAAAGATATATCTTACTAGCATTTCACACACTCTGCCCACTGGACCCTTTCTGAGCGTACCCTATCTCCGGTTCAGCCGTCGCGTCCCACAACCCGCTACGCGGCTTGGGAGCGTACGCCTAACTCCGAGTGCTTGTTATCGTGTGGTGGGGATACTCAGCCCAGGCACCAAAAGCTCCAAGCCATTATCATGTGCTCGCCTGCCTATCGCATGGAGACAGTTCTGCGATAGGCAGCCCAGCCCTTTCGGATGCTTCGCTGTCGCAGTCCGAGAAGTGCACATGCTCCAGTTGGTGCCAAGAGTGGGACACCAAATTCGCTATCTTCTGTCTTCTTATATCTTCCGTCCTCGCCTCAGGCCACCCTCCCATCCCCCCTCTTTCCAACACCTGCGGCCTCCTTCCCAGCGCCCAGGGACCCAGTATGTCGCACAACGAAAAGGACTACTATGCGGAAGACAAGGTCGGCTCTCTGGAAAAGGGTCAGGACCACACCGCCTATGCTGCACCCGTCGAGCAGTCGGACCCGAGGTACCACTTTGACCCACATGACCTGGGTACGGATTGCTTGCTCACCCATGTCGTTGTTGCACTAACGTCTACCGACAGACCAAGTCCAGCGCCGTTTGAAACAGCGCCATGTGCAAATGATTGCCATTGCTGGAACGATCGGAACCGGTCTGTTCCTCGGCTCTGGAAAGGCACTTGCTCGCGCCGGCCCCGCTGGTGCGCTGTTGGCCTACCTCCATGTCAGTTGAACTCGCCATATTATTTATCTATATCGCTGAGGTAACCTTGACATAGGTCGGCTCGGTTGCATACTCGTCACTCTGTGCCGTCGGAGAAATGACATGCTTCGCTCCCATCTCCGGTTCTTTCCCTCATTTCGCCGCGCGATGGGTCGACCCGGCACTCGGTTTTGCAGTGGGGTGGAACTACTTCTACGTATGTCGACCAAGGCTCACATGGTTAGCGTTAAGCTGATGAATTCATTTCAGACTCAATGCATCACAGTCCCGGTTGAAGTCACGGCGGCGCAAATCATCCTTACATTCTGGGACCAGAGCGTAAGTCAAAGTGTCAGATTGTTGATGCGCCATATTGACGAATGTCTCCAGCATACTCGAGGCATCGCATACACCGCCATCATCATCGTACTCATGTGCTCCATCAACCTGTTCGGGGTGCGCTACTTTGGAGAGTCCGAGTTCTTTTTTGCAATCATCAAATGTTGGTATTCGATTTGATTCCGTTGATTTCGCGCTGACCGGTGTGCAGTGTCGTTGATCACGGGTCTGATCCTCGTTGGGCTCATCATCGATCTTGGCGGAGGCCCTGATCACGATCGACGCGGCTTCCGCTACTGGAAGAATCCCGGCGCTTTCAACACCTGTTCGTAACTTCTGGCGAGGCTGTTGAATCTACGTCCTAATCACAAGCTACAGACCTCGTCGACTCGCCGGTCTCGACTGGACGGTTCCTGGGTATACTCGGCGTGCTCGTCCAGGCTGCGTTCTCCTTCCAGGGTATGGAACTTGTTGCCATGTGGGTGAATGCTTGTTTCGTGGTGAGCTTGGTTGCTGACCACTTTTCAGTGCCGCATCCGAGACGGAGAACCCGCGTCGGAACATTGCCAAGGCTGTCCGCAGGGTCTTCTACCGCATTTTGGTGTTCTATATCCTCGGTATCCTGATTACTGGCATGATCGTTCCTTTCAACAGCCCCGAGCTCCTCCAGGACACCGGAACCAGCGCGCAGTCCCCCGTAAGCAGTCCACTTCCCCCAATGAGAGCCATGCACTGATTTTACTGTTGCAGTACGTTATTGCCATCAACCTCGCTGGAATTAAGGCCCTGCCCCATATCATCAACGCTTGTGTCTTCACTTCTGCTTTCTCTGCGGGCAATTCCTTCCTGTTCACTGCCTCGCGTATCCTGTACGGTCTTGCCGTCCGAGGCCAGGCCCCGCGCATCTTTGCCAAATGCACCAAGGCCGGCTTGCCAATCATTTCTGTTGGGTTCTGCGTACGTTTCACCTAGCCTTTGCCATACGTGGGCTGATCCCAATTATTTACAGTCGCTCTTCTCCCTCCTTGCGTTCATGAACGTCAGCACTGACGGTTCCACTGTGTTCAACTGGCTCGTCAATCTGACTACCGTCGGAGGATTCTTCACGTGAGTACTAATAGATTATCGCAGCTACTCGTTATAACACAGATCACAGGTGGTGTGCAATCAATCTGACATTCATTCGCTTCTACCGTGGCCTGAAAGCACAAGGTAGGGCTACTATGGAATTCGTTCCGGACATCGGGTTAACCAATACGTTCTAGGCATTGACCGCACCCAGTTCATCTACTACTCCGGTCTTCAGCCTTACCTTTCCTACTGGGGTGTGTTCTGGACCGCGCTCTTCATCCTCATCAACGGATTTGCCGTCTTCTTCGACTTCAATGCATCCGACTTTATTACTGCGTGTACGTGCCGTCCTCATTTCACATTTACCAAGGATACTTACCCCCTCAAACAGACATTAACATCCCGATCTTCTTCGTTCTGTACGCTGGCTGGAAGATTTGGAAGAAGACCAAATTCTGGAAGACGCATGACATGGACTTTGTCACTGGGATCCCTTCGATAGCAGAGACTGAGGCTCCAGAGGTCCCGCCAAAGAACCTTGGAGAGAAGATTGCCAATGTTCTTTTCTAGGGCTTCCGCCGTGGTTGTATGCGTAATGTTTGTTCCTATAACCCTCCTCTCTTCTTTTTGTATTCAAATAACATAAATCTTTTAACGATTGTCGAAACCATAACGCAGACTCCCTAGAAGAACAAATGGTGTTCAGCGAGATAGTAACATGCTCCATTTAGCCCGGCGCGGCCAAAGTAATGAGATCAACTACTACTTCCATTGCGGTCTGCTACTTCTCCAACCATGGTAGGCTTCTTGGCGATTTGCTCCAAACCATATAGTACGAATAACCCCAGCTGTACTAATTATTCATGAGCCATTACGGCGCGGAGTCATGGAGAACTTTCAGGTAGACATATCAGGTTCATGTCCTGATTTAGATGTGCATTTCAACCGGCTCGTGCTCAATTGTACCCCTTTGGGTGAGCTTTCACGCAACGGCGATTCCACTGCGGTGGAAGCAAGTTGGGGTATACATCTGGCTAGCAACGCAATGGAGGTGGTGTAAGAACGACTAACTAACGGGACATATGAGAGGCGAACTGGCGTTTCGCCATGCCTTAAACGGCCAAAAAGATCGTTTGCAGAGTGCATATAAAGAGGGTGATTTCATGATTTTATTAAAATCGATACCCACCACGATTTTGCAATGGGTAGGCTCGGAGATATGGCGCGGCACGCACTAAATGAGCTCGGTTTTCTACAGCATTCGTGGTTTGTAGTTCAGCAATCGCGGTGCGCTGGGTCGAATATCCCACCTCTAATATGACCTAATCAGGAACATGGCCGCGGGAAGCGCGCACGTGACTGGGATAAAAGCTTGCGCGTCCCGAGAACGTTCGAGCGGCGTCTCAGAGCAGCCACCTCAGTCTGCGCCTTTAATCCTATATAAGCTCGCGTCAAACACAGTTTGCGACCACCTGCCACGACCTAGCCATGTCTCTTGATCCATCTGGTGCTCCTGCTCAGCCCGGTCCCGACGATGTCTCGACCGCGATTCTTCGCCAGAAGAAATCGTGCGTGTAATCCTCTGTGTATGCGCTGCGTATGCTGACCAGCTGAACGCCAGCCCTAACCGTCTGATCGTTGATGAGGCTGCATCCGACGACAATTCGATTGCAACCCTCACCCCCAATACCATGGAGGCGCTCCAGCTCTTCCGTGGCGACACTATCATTGTCCGGTGAGTTGTTCCGTTACCTTGATAAAACCTGCAGCTCAAACGTAGTATGATGGTAGCGGTAAGAAGCGCAAGGACACTGTGCTCATCTGCCTTAGCTCGGATGACGTCGACGAGGGCAAGATTCAAATGAACAAGGGTAGGTTTGAGTCGCATCCCGACGCGTCCCTGCGCTCAATGTTTGTCCCATAGTCGCGCGTAACAACTTGCGTGGCAAACTTGGGGATCTTTGCCATGTCCAGCCGTGTCATGATATCAAGTATGGCAAGCGCGTCCATATCCTTCCTTTCGACGACTCTGTTGAAGGGCTGGGCGGGAACCTCTTCGAGGTCTATCTGAAACCGTATTTCCTCGAGGCGTACCGACCTCTTCGCAAAGGCGACACTTTCCTCGTCCGTGGCGGCATGCGTACCGTCGAGTTCAAGGTCATCGAGACGGACCCGGCCGAGTTCTGCATTGTGGCGCAAGATACCGTAATCCACACGGGTGAGTGATTACTCCAAGTAGCAGCGTTCCGTCTCTCAACAAACGCAGAGGGCGACCCGGTCAAGCGCGAGGACGAGGAAGGAAACCTTGCTGACGTTGGCTACGATGACATTGGTGGCTGTCGCAAGCAAATGGCCCAGATCCGTGAACTAGTCGAGCTGCCTCTCCGGCACCCGCAATTATTCAAGTCAATCGGTATCAAGCCTCCTCGCGGTATCCTCATGTTCGGCCCCCCTGGAACGGGAAAGACGCTCATGGCTCGTGCGGTCGCGAATGAGACCGGGGCGTTCTTCTTCCTCATTAACGGTCCTGAGATTATGAGTAAAATGGCTGGCGAATCGGAGAGTAATTTGCGCAAGGCTTTCGAAGAGGCGGAGAAGAACTCGCCTGCGATCATCTTCATCGATGAGATTGACAGTATTGCGCCAAAACGCGAAAAGGTTAGCAGTTTCAACGCATTTTATATAGCTTCTCCTTATATTTCCTTTCATAGACAAACGGAGAGGTTGAACGCCGAGTCGTTTCTCAACTTTTGACTCTGATGGACGGCATGAAGGCGCGTTCCAACGTCGTAGTCATGGCCGCGACGAATCGCCCCAACTCGATCGACCCGGCTCTTCGTCGCTTTGGTCGTTTCGATCGCGAAGTGGACATTGGTATCCCCGATCCCACTGGCCGCTTGGAGATCTTGCGCATTCACACAAAGAACATGAAACTGGCGGACGATGTTGACTTGGAACAGGTATGCCTATTTCTTTGAACTCGACCGGATTGAACTAACCTGCGTTTCCAGATTGCGGCTGACACGCATGGCTATGTCGGCTCTGATATCGCCTCGCTCTGCTCAGAAGCTGCCATGCAACAGATTCGCGAAAAGATGGACCTGATCGACCTCGACGCCGACACCATTGACGCAGAGGTCCTGGATGCTCTGGGTGTCACGATGGAAAACTTCCGCTTTGCTCTCGGCGTCTCCAACCCATCCGCACTCCGCGAGACCGTGGTGGAGGTTCCTACCGTCAAATGGTCAGATATTGGTGGTCTCGAGAAGGTCAAGCAAGAGCTCCAGGAGACTGTGCAGTATCCTGTCGAGCATCCCGAAAAGTTCCTGAAGTACGGTATGTCCCCATCCAAAGGCGTGCTGTTCTACGGCCCCCCTGGAACCGGAAAAACGCTTCTCGCGAAAGCCATTGCGAACGAATGTCAGGCCAACTTTATCAGTATCAAGGTATGTCGCGTTGTTTGAAAGGCCCTGCTCTCCCGACTCATTCTATGTCTTAGGGACCCGAACTGTTGACTATGTGGTTTGGAGAATCTGAGGCGAACGTGCGAGACGTCTTTGACAAGGCCCGAGCCGCCGCACCCTGCGTCATGTTCTTTGATGAACTGGATTCGATCGCGAAAGCTCGTGGCGGTGGCGGTGGGGATGCGGGTGGCGCCGGTGATCGCGTTCTCAACCAAATCCTTACGGAGATGGACGGCATGAACGCCAAGAAGAATGTCTTCATCATAGGAGCGACCAACCGACCCGACCAGATCGATTCTGCCCTGCTGCGTCCTGGTCGTCTCGACCAGCTCATCTACATTCCCCTCCCTGATGAGACGTCGCGGATTGACATTCTCCGGGCTGCGCTTCGCAAGTCCCCTGTTTCCCCCAAAGTTGACATGACGTTCCTGGCCAAGAGCACTCACGGATTCTCTGGCGCTGATCTCACCGAGATTTGCCAGCGTGCTGCCAAGCTGGCGATTCGAGAGAGCATCGACGCAGACATTCGTCGGGCACGCGAGCGTCGTGACCGTGAGGACGGGGATGCAGAAATGGAGGACGAGGAGGACCCGGTGCCTGAAATCACCGTTGAGCACTTTGAGGAAGCAATGAAGTTTGCACGTCGTTCGGTTTCAGACCAGGATATCCGGCGGTATGAAATGTTTGCTCAAGTGAGTTGATCGTTGTCCACCTGCTCCTATTTTTACTCAGCAATGGCCTCATTAGAACCTGCAACAATCGCGGTCATTTGGGTCCAACTTCAAGTTCCCTGAAGGAGGAGCGCCCGGTTCGAGCAACCAGCCTGGCTCGGGCGGAGCTGCTTTCGCTGCCGATGATGCAAATGACGATGACCTCTACGCGTAATTTCTTGTTGTACCCTTTTCTGAGTTTACATGTGTATCAATTTTGAACCCACGTGATTGCGGCGGGAAGCCAGTCAGCCGGTCGCTCTCGTTGACGTCAACTGCAGGCGCTTGTGAATGGGTTTATCTGCGCCTCGGGTATAGTGCAACTGGCCACATCATCATGTCTGCCGCTACTACATCGTCAAGCCATCTGGCCAAAATCAGGTAAGTGTGCAGATGAACCAAGTCCACTCTTGCCTCAGTCGTGGAACAGATGGGCGCCCCTCCATATCCCACGGGCCCGCCGCCTGCAGACAGCGGCAGTTTGCATCTGGGCGTTGCTCATGCCCCTCTGCGTTGCAGCGTTTTGCCTTTGTTGGTACGTAGCGTTGTTCAGAAGCGGTGCCACGACAAACCAAATCTTTGAGTTAGTTCACTCCCAATACTATGGCCATTCTTAATACCGTATTTGATCTGGGCGCTGGTGTTCGACGAGAGCCCTGCAAAAGGGGGTAGACCGAGCCAGTGGTTTCGCCGGTCGAGGATCTGGAAATATTTTGCCGAGTATTATCCTGCTAGGTGTGTGCTCATTAACACTGAGATGTGTGGTAGACTAACTATGTTATTTAAAGGATCGTCAAGGTATATTACATCTGTTCAACGGCTACTCGATTACTCTGAACTCCGCCAGGAAATCGAACTCCCTCCAGACCGGCCGTATCTTTTTGGATACCATCCTCATGGGATTATTGGAATGTAGGTTCGTCTAGTGATTCAAGTAAACACGAAGCTAATTTATCGAGCATTGTTCTAGGGGTGCGTTTGCTACGTTCGCTACCGATAGTGAGTGAGAAGGTCTGGCGCACTATTTGCCATGAGTTTACATGTTTGCTAGGCACGGGCTTCTCTCGACATTTTCCTGGCATCAATCCTCATCTCCTAACTCTGACCTCGAACTTTCATGTCCCATTTTATCGGGATATTCTGCTCCACCTGGGGATATGCTCGGTTAGCAAGCGATCCTGCGCAAATATCCTGGGACAAGGGCCAGGATCAGCTATCTGTATTTCATTTTTTACGCGTCCTGGTCTAATCTGAGGTATTCTTGGAATAGGCATCGTCATTGGGGGAGCAGCTGAGAGCCTGAGCGCACACCCTGGAACGGCCGACTTGACTCTGAAGCGACGCTTTGGGTATGCCACTCTTCATTCTCTGCAGGAGACTGACGTCGTGGTTTGCCTCTAGTTTTGTCAAGATTGCGATACAACATGGGTGAGTAACCTGCTCCATGGCTGAGTAACACTAACTAGATTATGCTGGATAGTGCGGACCTTGTTCCGGTATTTTCATTCGGAGAGAACGATGTAAGCCATTCTTTCATGAAATGGATGCTGTTTTTTTTTACTCATCGCTCGATCAGATATATGAACAATTGTCGAATGAGAAGGGCACGACCGTATACAAGCTGCAAAAGAAGTTTCAGTCTGTGTTCGGATTTACGCTTCCTCTGTTCCATGGGAGAGGCCTCCTAAACTGTGTGTCTACATGTTTGTCGCTTATAGTTTGCCGATATATCTTTTCCAGATAATTTTGGCTTGATGCCGTACCGAAGGCCAATAGTGTCTGTGGTGGGCCGGCCAATTCGAGTCAAAAAGTCGGCCGATCCAACAAAAGCTGAAGTCGAGGCGACACAAAAATTGTATATCGAAGAGTTGATGCGGTGGGTTCAATCGTAACGGTTGGCCTCGGTCTTACTGATGTCGTTATATAGTATCTGGAATACCTACAAAGATTTATACGCACGAGACCGGACCAGGTGAGTGGCGACACGCATTTATTACTACCGCCTAGCTGACGGTATAACTACTATAGAGAATTGAGGCTAGTTGCGTAAATGACTCGATATCACATTAAAGTCTCATGTAGTTACTGGTCGAAATGCTACATGGTCTGGAGGCTCATCACGTGGTTCCGTTAGTGCACGTGGTTCTCCTTTGAGCATCTTAGCAATTCGATCCTACGCCTTGATACTCTTGTTTTGCCTGTTTGCACTTACAAGACATCATGGACACCGAAAACCATGTACGGCCACCTCACTCCGAATTTAACGAGACCACACACGGTCCAAATGATCCGCAAACTCAGGCCACGACCAGCCGCTCCTCGAGCCCATCAGGTTGGTCCACAAGGCATTGACGTCTGCCTTTCTTTCATCGGTGTATGGCTAACGCGCCCGTCCCGGCAGCCCATGCTACACCTTTGCCCGATGAACGTCCGCACAGCTCGACCGAGGGGCCGGTTCATCTTGCGGTAGGTAGAATGGCGCAAGTAACCCTTGAGCTGTGGCTAACAAGACTGGCCCGGAGTCTACGAGCACTATAGAGGCTTCGAAAGACGAGGAATCGTTGGAGAACAAGAATGCCTTGGTGGATACGGTCACCGACAAGATTCGAGGCGAATCGATGTCCTTGCCTCCAGACAGCCCGACTAAAAACCCAGAATCTATTGTGCCTGGAGTACGTCTCCTCAATCTTTAGTCGTGGCTATGCTTAATAATTCCTTAGTCTAGTAACGACCAGTCTGGTTCAGACGGTGACTCGTCCGACAAGGAGCGTAGTCGCAAGCGGAAGTTGTCGAGTCGTAGCAGTGCTGCCAATGAGGTAGCGGTACGCTTGCATCCCAAGCGGCCCAAAGAGAGCGACGTGCCCGAGCGCGAGGAAGATCCCGAAGAGACTACTCCTTCCGCCAAAGATGACACACACAAGCCGACTCAAGTGGTAAGGGAACTTGAAGTGGGATCCCTGGGTTTTAGACGTTGACGTTCGGCGCTAGTTTGGATTTGGATCGTTTGCGTCCGTCAAATCTCCCTTTGCCACGGGCCAAGTGGTTGGTGTCCCTCACCTTGTTTCATTCGTTATTATCGACTGACGTGTTTGAGAAGAACACTTCCACTGTTGCACCCAATGCCTCGCCGCGCACGGCCAGCCCACCGGTTGTAGACAGCGACAGCCCCAAAACGCAAGTTCTAGATAACCCTCCGCCTTCCGTTGCTCTTGCCAAAGCCCAGTCCATCCAGCCTTCAAAGCAGCCAAGCACTGGAGGGTTCTCTGGGTTTTCCACTACGTCGCCGTTCAACCGGCCTCCGGTCGCCCCGATTACTTCCTCATCGGAACAACGTGAGTCTCTTGCTGGTCCCGTTCGTCGATCAAAGTCGCCAGTCGGCAAGCACCAAGCCTTTGGTCAGTATAGCGCCGGAGTATCTCGCTTCGGGAACTTGGCTTCCAGGAAGACTCAAGAGGAGGCATCGGATCGACAACCTTTTAATGTCGAGTCTGGCACCGGAGATCCCGTTGGATTCGAGGATATTCTAAAAGCCAAAGGAGAAGAGGCCGTTGACCACTCCACTGGCAAGCTTAACATCCGCGAAATTGACTGTAAGGTTATTCTTAGTATTTTTGAAAGGGTTGACGAATTGTGACTTAGATAACACTGGAGAAGAAGACGATTTGACCGTTTTCCAGACGAGAGCCAAATTGTACACGCAGGACGAGACATTTGCCTACAAAGAACGAGGTACCGGGCTCCTTAAGGTCAACGTGCGCCGCAGCGACGGGGAAGGGGCGAGGATCGGTGATTAAATTGGCTTGGTTCGTCGACGGGAACTGACCGCTCGTTGTGCAATAGTGATGCGGGCTGAAGGAGTGCTACGGCTGTTATTGAACATGCCTTTGTATCCGGGTCTTATATGTGAACTGGGACCGGACCCGAAGTTCATCAAGGTTGCCGAAATCACAACTCATGAGCGAAAGCTTCATGCGGTGAAGGTTTGGATTTCAGGTCTTGGCAAAAATCAAAAAATGTGTTGATGAGTTATTCGTAGGTCGGGAACGCAAAGGTGGCGCAGGAGCTCTACGATCATCTGATGGATAATACCCCGAGTAACTTGGTACTGCCCAACGCAGTATGAGAGCTTGTAGTATCCTTTGTGGTCTTGCTTGGTATATGAATGCGATCTGTAATTCCCAGAGAAATTCACCCGTTTGGAAGAGATAAAGACATGCATAATCAATGCATGTGCAATACCCTTACTCAATTACACATGTGAACTCGAGGAGTGTCGCCTGCGGCAATGGCAACCTTGCTCGGATGATATTTTCATGAGTATTACTACATTTTATTGCTTGACCCCCTGCTGCCGAGGTACATGATGTGATGATTGTGAACAAAGTGCTGCTAGTGTATTACAATGAAGATGTACAAGTTACTATTGTGTTCTGTTTGGGGATTTAACCAATGGTTTATACACAGGTGCAAAGTAGAAAACAACATTGGCTGACAGTGGTAATCTGATGTTAGTCTGAAAGTATTGAAACTATGTGATTACATTATAACTGGATTAGTTGGTCAAAATATGCACCTACTTCTCTGAGCAAAGTGAATCAACTGAAATTTGGGTAAACATTTCACCCCATTTTCAACCAAAAATCATGTACCGTATGATGAAATTCAGTAAAAAGTGTACCACAATGTTTAGCCAAAATTTAGTATCACAATGTCCCACTTCAGCATAACATCATGACCCATAAATGCACATAAGTTCAACCAAATTTTCATGTTGGTTGGTTGAGAGGGTTTTAGCAAAAAGCAGTTTGTTTTGTATTATAATTCCATTGAGTACTCAAGGTGAATCCTCTCATTGTTTTAACCAAAAACTAGTTGAAGTGTTTGTGTGAAAGCTAAAATGATTACAGCTGAAAAATGATAGATCATGTCAAGGGAATTTTGCTTAAAATAAGCATGATTCCAGCCAAAACTTGCGATGTGCTATGAGCAAAAGTTAGTCACAATTTGGCCAAAAAATCACCATGGTGTGTTAGTAAAATTTGGCATGATTGCAGGTGAAAACTGTTGTTTGGCACACTGAAGAATAATAGTACAATATTGAATTAAAAAACTCCGCTATGTACAGGCAAGCAAGAGTACATGAGCTCATACCACGCTAGGTTGATAGCGCAGGGAAACAAGCAGTGAGCAGTAGGTGTGAGCAAAGACAGCCACAGGCGAGTGACCGAGAGAGTGTGGAGCAAGTGTGTGCACCAGGGAGAGCTTGACACCACGGGTGAGGATGAGAATAAGGGTGCGAGAAAGCACGACGTTGGGCAGGCGAGAGCAGGCGAGAATATGAAGGCAGGACAGCACCGGAGTCAGGGGTGACTGAGCATGTGGGCTGAAACATGTGCATGCACCAGGCAGTGCCCGGGCAAGTGAATAGAACAGATGGGTCGGCAAACACAAGCATGGGTGTGCATAAGTGAGTATCAATGGGTGTGGATGAGAGGAATGGTGAGCGGCAAGGTCGCTATAGTTGGACAGGGCTTACCTGGGACCACCTGCCACTTGGATGGCAAGGTGCGGGCAACCACAGCATGGCAGGGCAGGGCAGGTGAAGAGTGGTCAGTGGCGAGGTAACAGCGTTGGGCGTGGCTTACCTGCGTGTGTGGGCACCACCGAAGGGTGTCATCTCATGGTGGGCGACTTGAAGAGAGGTGTGGGGCGGGTGATGGTTGCAATAAAAAAAGGCCAAATAGCGATCAGGCATGACGTGTTGTGGAGCACCGGGTGTGACTTGTGGCTCAATGTGCAGATTATGATGACATGCCTGATCGCCACTCGGCGTTTATTTTTTGCATACAGTCACCCACCCCACACCTCTCTTCAAGTTGCCCGCCACGAGTGTTATAGTTCGTGTAATTTTTGGAGTCTATGCGCAAGCGCCGGGATAGTACCAACTTAGAGACGGAGGTGCTTGTGTGAGGGATCAGGTTCCAGGTGTATGCGTTGTGTTACTGTGCACACCTGGGAAAGGATACTCTTAAGAGGATTCACCAGTTGACGTAGGCCAATTGACCTCTTTGAGGCGTATGATAATTCCTATAACTAGTTGCCTAGGATAGGAGATGGCAGGGCCTGAAGCTCTTAAGTATATAGTCGTGAGCCTTGTCAGAGGTGAACGCGTCCTATACGCTAAGTGTCGTGGGTGTTGTATACGGAGTCCCAGAGAACAATTTAATGTCTCAGGATATATAGTAGATAAATGCTAGACTTAAACTAATCACATGGTTAGTTAATCTCTTAAGGGGACTGGCAGCAATGGCAGTCATGCAAGTTGAACCGCTAAAGTATACTGGAGCTCGTTACCACAGTTTAGGTTGGGACTTAGAGCGACTTAGGTCTTAGCAATTAACAAGTCTTACAGTGCTGATTACTGACTTATCAACCAAGGCAAGCCTCAAGTGCTTAATCAAAACAATGCGATTAAAAGAT
>WSLM01000100.1:0-28163 GCA_019677335.1 Ceratobasidium sp. UAMH 11750 | reverse complement strand
GCGAGGGATGTTGGGAGTTGGAACGGGCGAGTATGTGCATCCGCTTGCGGCGGCCGAGACTGCGCCTGGGCGGGTGTATGTACCGCCGCAGAGTGGGAGTGTGAGGAGTCGGGGACGGGTGCCGGATCCGTTGGAGGTGTTGCCGTTTGGAGAGAATCAGCCGCATGGGGGTGAACCTGGGTATGTATTTTTTGTGGGATTTTTTTCTTGGTGGTTGATAGGAGTTGACTAGGCCGAGTCGACGACGTCCGCCGCATTCGTCGTATTACAATGGTCCTCCGCCGCTTGACTCGGCATACGGGTCTGATCCTGTTGGGCAGATTGGGGTGCATTTTCCTAGAGAGATTTTGAGGATTGAGAGGGATTATTCGGGCGGGGAACTTGTCCAGTGGGTAAAATTTTTTGTTTCACGCGACACTTGGCTTAGTGGGGTTAGATTTCATCCCACTTTTCCGCTTGAACTCGAAGGCCGGGTATGTACTTTTTTTTCAACAGGGAGTCCTCGCTGAAACTGGTCGCAGGTTACGCCAGTGCAGCACCAAGAGTCTATGAACTCGATCAACGAGATTCTCATCAGCGCCCATCGGCTGTTTCCCAGTTTTCTCCACAACACCTTGGGTATTTTAACACTGTATATTTCAACACTTTTCGTCCCTTCGCACTATGACCGAGTGAGTCGCCTTGGCTTTTCCGCTTGGTACTAGCCTGAACTTGAACTAGGAAATGCACCGACTGCGGTTGCTCATCAACCAACTAAATCGGGAGGTCTACAATCCCCAAGGACTCAACATTCTTTGGCCCCAGAGGTCTGCCTTTCTTTTCGTACGTATACCCTTTTTTGCCATGTTTGCGGTATTGACTTGTTCTCGTTGATAGCTGGAAATTGAGTATTATGTACGTGCTTTGCCAACTCCGTCAGCCAACCACTAACGTCGTCCAACAGTAAGCATCGGCTATTTATGCTGGCTAGGCCATAATCTCTCTTTCGTTCTATTTGTTCACTATAATTCCCTGGGGACGTTCCATTTTCCATCTTTTTATGCTGTCATCTGCAAGTTGTTGTCCTATCATTATACTTCCGTGTTTCAAAAAAGCGCGCGCTTCAATCGGGCAAGAGAACGCCCCTGAAATGAGCAAGTGAGGTCACCAACCGTACCTCGACCACAAGCTAGACCTCACTTGCTCCCTAGGAGTTGGATTCCTCATACCAACTGAGCCCTGTTGTCTATACTTCTTATTCGCACTAGTGCTAGTTTATAAGCCGCCGGCAACCGGTCACCTATCGCCTCCATCATACCGCGCACAGGTCGATGGCTACGACCTCGAAACCGCCTTATGACCCACGTCAAGGGGTCAGCGCTCTGGCGCACTCGGTTCATGTCAATGCGAGTATGCCCGACGCGGCCGTACCGAGTGATATCCTGTGTAGAGGATGGTTGTTGAAGAAACGGCGAAAGAAGATGCAAGGTGAGTTCAAGCCACCCGTTCGAATAAAAACGAGTTTTTCTGATACATGAGCAAGGTTACGCTCGGCGGTACTTTGTACTGACGGTTTCCGGCGTTTTGTCGTATTCGGTACGTCATCGAGCAAGTGGTGTTTGCTTTGCGTCAAACTGAGGTGTTGTGCTAGTTTGATCCCAAGTCGCCGACGAGAGACTCGATTCTGCTTCGGCATGCTTCGTTGTCTAGCAGTGAACGTCGACGGGACATTCATATTGATTCGGGGACGTCGACTTTTCACGTCCGAGCGCTCACGCAGGACGATTTTGATGTTTGGATAGGATCGTGTCGGTGAGATACAGTTCCGAACAAGACTGTTAATCGTTTACCAGAGACTGATTGGACGTGGCAGAAAGTTTGTCAATGTCGCGGGCGAGATTGAAGAACCTCCAGCCCAGCCGACTGGACATCCTGGACACGCTCGGTCGTATAGTCGCGCGGCCACCATTGGGTTTATGACGGATCACAAGGCGTTGGCGTTGCTCGGTGAAATGGGAAAGGTATGTCCTTGTTTTGCGTTTTGAGTGAATCGTGTTGACTGCGTTTCAGACGCTGAAAGAGCTCGAGGAAGCGATTGCAATGGTCAAAGAGGACGACTCGAAGAAGAAACATGCTACTTCTAAAGCCAAGAAAGAGAAAGAACCCAAGGAAAAGGAGAAAGAGAAAGACAAGGAGGGACTGTTCGGCCTCTTTCATCATAAGAAAGGTGGGTATTACTCCTAACTCGACCCGCACAGTCCTCATTCGTAGCTCTAGTCGCAACACCCCTTGCCATCGATACCCCTAATCCCCTTGACCCAGGAACGCCCCCTCCAGACGCAGAGCCTTCCCGCCTGTCCTTTGCAAACTCGACGACTTCTGCCCCTGCCTCTGTGCACTCGTACCTTACCAGCACCGTTGCCGCCCTTCGAACACAGCATGGCGCGCTCGTATCTTTAATGGAAATCCGGAGTGCAACACCCACGATGCGTGCCATGTCCCCGCTACTAGGAGCTCCAGATCTCTCGCGTGCGAGATCGACCGCTTCTGTCATGTCTACACGAAGGCACAGCATGGCGACACTTGCGAGCGAAATCACGTCAAGTGTGTGGTATGATGCCTCGGAAGGCGGCGACGAGTTTTTTTTAGACGGCAACGATACATTTCATGCGAGCGAGGCAACAGACACACGACATTCGGATCTCGAAGAGGAAGAAGAGGAAGAGGAAGTAGAAGAGGAGATTGCCGATGATGGTGAAAGTTCGGTTGAAAGTGCAGCGGACGAGCCCATTGCACCTAGCCAGGCGAGCGGTGCCGTAAAACCCGAGGTTGCGGTGGTTCGTCGGACGAGACTCCCCGCGCCCACTAGTGGAGAAGAAGGGAGTTTATTCTCGGTGCTGAAAAAGAATGTCGGCAAGGTATGGTGTGTGTTTGTGCGTGCCGTAAACAAAGTCTAACCGCGCGTGACAGGATCTTTCTACCGTATCGTTCCCTGTGAGCTTCAACGAGCCGATCAGCGTTCTTCAAAGGTACTGGAATTTCAGCTATGCTAGCTAGACGTGGTTGCTGACAATCGTTTTAGACTAGCCGAGGATGTCGAGTATGTCAATTTGCTCAATGAAGCCGCGAGTACTTCGGATCCAGTGGACCGATTGGCGCTCATTGCTGCATTTGCTGTTTCCGGCTATGCATGTACCCTGCATCGGGCGAGTCGCAAGCCATTGTCAGTATCATCTGACAGCTACAGATTCAGACTGTGGGCTGACATTGCACCAGTAATCCCATGCTCGGCGAAACCTTCGAGGATACTCGGCTAGGTTTCATAGCTGAGAAAGTTAGTCATCATCCTCCGGTCATGGCCTGCCACGCCCATGGCGAAGGGTGGGAGTTTTGGTGCACAAGCGGCGCGAAGAACAAGTTCTGGGGTATGTACACGCTCTCTCTCGCCTAGACCTGCCGGGTGTTAAACTATGGACTGCAGGAAAGTCTCTGGAGATTATTCCAATGGGCGCCGCGCATGTCAAGATTGGCGAAGAGATATATTCTTGGCAGAAGCCCTCCTCGTTTATGCGTAACCTTATCGCAGGAAATAGGTACCTCGAGCACGTCGGCCCAATGTCCATAAGTTCTTCCACAGGGTTCCGTTGTGACCTGGACTTCAAGGAAGGCGGCTTCTGGGGCTCAACTCTAAACCACGTAGCGGGGACCATCCATTCGCCCAACTCCAAGGTAGTTTCCAAACTCGAGGGGACATGGCACGAAGGAATGTCACAGCACCTCGACTCTACGGGCTCTCGCCTCAAGGTCCTGTGGCGGCCGCACCCTTTCCCCTCTTATGCCGACCAGTATTACGGTTTTACGTCATTTGCCATAACTCTCAACGAGATTACACCAGACCTTGAAGGGGTCTTGCCCCCGACTGATTCGAGGCTGCGACCGGACCAACGCGCTATGGAGGAAGGTCGAGTTGACGAAGCGGATCAATTAAAGATACAAGTCGAGGAAGGACAACGCGCGAGAAAGCGAAAGAGGGATGCAGCTGGTGAAACGTGGACTCCACAATGGTTCGAACAGGATGCGAATGGAGAATGGAGATACAAGGGAGGATACTGGGAAACAAGGAAGACTGGGGCTTGGAAGACGATTACGCTGTGGTAGTATATAGAACCTAATATCACAATAATATTCGATACCAGACTTGGTTATCTTGAGAACGAATCGGGGTACGACATGGGAATCCCCTGAGTAGCTTGATAATAAAGGAACATTGCGCAGTGCAGCTCGTGTTGGAGTTTGGTTACGCCTTCGTAGGCTATAGGTAGGTGGGCAGCATGGGGGAACGGGTGGCTTTGTTCATTGTCTATAACTTGTTGGTCTGCCTCGGCCCCCTGATCTAAGAATAAGCGTAGTAAATTTAAATACGTCATTATGCCACGCAGCAGACACCCACCTGCTGGCCCAGCCTCTTTTTCCTTGGGTTCCAGCGGAGCTGCCCGAGATATAGTCGTCTGCGATGGAATAGCCTGAGGTGGAGTGGTTGGGGGCGGGACAACTGAAGACGAAGCCTCCTGAGGAGCCACCGGCTTGGGCTGTGTTGCCTGAGGTTGAGGTTGAACTGGCTGAGTGGCCGGTTGCTTGATCGGAGCTGGCTGCTTAGACTTTAGCGTTAGTGCAGGTCGCTCCCTGTTCCGTTCTGGTGAAGTGGATCGGGCCGGCCGTTTGGCAAACCTGTTCGTGGTTATATCCGGCTAATAAAAGCATGAGAGCTGTCTTTTAGTCGCAACGGGAAACCACTTACGGCGCTGCGCTTTAAGGATTCCTGAGCCTGGCTCCTTTGCGTAGTAGGCTCGGGGGTATTCGTTTTGGATGAGCTTCGCTCCCTCTCAAACCTGCCCTAGGCCGTCACTACCCACAGAACGCCCAACACTTGCCATGCACTTGCCACTTTATAACCGAGCTTACGGACCTCCCCACGTCTTCAGCGATGCCTTTTAATTGGGCATGCGACGGATTGGGATTCGTTCGATAGGCCTTGCGTAGGCGTTCCTTTGCCTCACGTACTTCGAGCCTCTGTTTGCTACTAGACATAGAGCTTTTATGTTCAAGAATAGCAGCAAGCCCCAAGGGTAGTGGTGGTCAAGTTGTGAATCACATTTCGTACAATTCCCGATCATGTGTTGGTTTGTTTGCGCTTGTAGCCCCATGTCTCGCTCGCTTGAATGCATCAATGACCAGCGTTGTTTCATTCCCGGTGTACCATACAGTTACAGAGTTTATATGGTCACAGATCCTGTAAGTTGCTTGGAGCGACTGCTGGGTCCTACCCAAATTCCAGTTGTGCCAGTAATCAAAGACCACTTTTGGCCCCCAACGTTCCAGTACGAAAGGTCATATCTAGTAAAGTCGGTTGGTTCACAGCATCGCGGTGCACGGTTAAGGTTTCTTACCTGCTCAATGTCAGGGACACAGTGGTCGAAGCCCCCGCAGCCAGTGAGACGCTGGAGAAACCCTTCAATGCGTTTGGTGGTTCGCCGGAAGAGCTAGGCGGCGAAATATAGAGTTGGGGGATCTAACAGGCATGGTCAGTGTATGCGCACTCCTTTCGTTGGGAAGAATTCACCTCCGTGCCCGCTACGGAACCGGTATTCTTGAGGGTAAACGAGACCTTGATCCATGGGTCTTGGAGCCTACACATACAACGTCAACATCACTAAGAAACCGTGCCCCGAAAGTACCTACCAACTACTCAAAGAGCTGCCTGGCCCAGTGGGCTGAGTTCCTCCTGCTGCGCCTGGGGTGATAACCAAGTTCGAATAGTTGAATGTCGTGTAGCTGAGCTAGCTGCATTAGCTTCATAGCCGAATTACGGTGAAGTTTCAAACTTACGATAATCCAAACCCGAACTCAAAGCGTGGGGTAATGTTGTTGATATCGAAGGCGCGGTAATCGACTTTCAAGCTGTGTCAAGAATTCTTGAATTAGTATCACCCTTGCCGTTTATACTGCTCTCAATGACTGACCCCTCTGTATACGGGATTTGCACAGTGCCTCCGCCACTAGTGATGACGGACGCAGAGTAGTCAGAGGCTGACTTGGCGATGGTGTAAGGGAGGCGCCCGCTAGGGTTGACCGCACCCCAAAGAATATCCACGACAGCATTACCGGCCTCTTGTCCCTGCAATCCAGCCCACAGCACGGCAGTAACTAATAATCAAGTGAGCCACCCATTCACAGCTGATACTTATATCTACTTACCATTTACATGATCAATCCAGGGCTCCACGATGATTTGACCGACAGAGTGCACTACCACAACGGTGTTTTTGTTGACTGCTGCAACTGCCGCCACAAGAGCATCACCATTGTGCCATGCTTTGAGGTCATTGCTAGACGTGGGTAAGTAAGATAACAATAAACCGGTTGAGCCAAGTCCATACCGGTCACCAGCGTTTCCTTCGACGGTGATATAGCCTTCACCCGAATCAGCAGAAATGAAGACAAGCGCGACATCCTTCCCCCGAGCGGCCGTAGCTGCGGCACCAAGGTCGGTGTCACTTGTGGAACTCGTCACTGTTGCTCCGATAGAAGAAGCTTTCGTTTTAATCGCGTCCAAAGGCTGGAAACACATGCTCTTAATATCCGAGCTCCAGGATGAACAATGTACTCCTTACATTGATCAGGTACGGGTATTCAGCGGTGCCGCTGCCCCAACCTTCACCGAGGATGCCGTTGTTGCAGGACCTATCTGAGCATCCATTAATGCCCTGAGAATTGGGGCCAGCGTCGTTGCCAACAACTCCAATCGTTGACGGCGTCTTCAGAGGCAGCGCCGAATTCTTGTTCTTGAGAAGGACTGTGGACGCCGCACCAATAGTCCTTATAAGTCTGCAGGCAAAAGGCAATCAATTCAGCTAGGATTCCAGAGCTCAAGTCGAACACTCACGTCCCGTGGTTGCCTTGCACATTGACGTGCTGGTTGAATCCACTATTGATATTCCAAGAATCAAAGTTGACTGCGGGATACCCGGAATCTTGACCCAACAGGTACCTATTAAGACATGTCAGTATATGCTGTGTAATTACGATAAGGAATTTAATAACCAAGCGGCCAAGATACGAGTAGCCAAGTCGTCGATGCGGCTCTGGCTAACTTGGGAGCTCTGAACGGCGCTGACCAGGTTTGAACCAAAGTAACTACGAGGATGATTTCAGTTTGACGCCTATCTATATTGCGTTATCACGAACGTTGAGCCCGAGTTTATAGTGGTGTCACCTAAGTAAGGCACTCAGTGTCACAAGCAAAACGAGATGGGTTACCCGACTGAGATAACGTACCTGGCATGGTCATGTCCAGACCCGCGTTGACCGCAGTTGCTCCCGAGTGCGTGGCCCACCAATCTATTGCGGGTGACCTCAGCGAGGCGCATACACACTCCTCTAACGTGCTAACATACCGGACATCACGTCTTGAAAACGGTCAGAAACCTCATCACAGGAGAGGATAGTGTACTTACATCCTTGGAAACCGAGCTCTGATTTGAGCAGTTTGTTCAGTATATTGCTGTTTTCGCATGCGTAAGTTCCGTTAACTTGATTTGTGAGATGTCAGTGGTGAGTTCGATAACCCGGGTGGCGCCTTACTTTGGTCTAAAATACAAATATCGTTATACTCTCGAGATGTACCCACTAACAAGGAACTTACTGTATGAACACATAACGCTCGCCACTCCGGCTTGCACAGATTTCAAGAACTGCATATATTGGGTAAACGCGCGTTTCAGACGGTTAGAAGGGGGAAGGTACCGGAGGCAGGTATATCTCGTGTTGCTACCCAGGAAAATATATTTCAGAATATGCGAATGAAGTGAGAGGAAGACTAACAGTTCTAAAATAGGGCAGAAATCATTAGTACTTGTTTCTATTTGGAATAAGCATATAAGCTAACCTGTCATCCACATTAGATGAGCTGGTCTCGCGGAAGTGCTCTTGCTCGCTGGTGGCAAGAGATGAGTACGTTATTGAATGCGACGAACAAATCACATACTTGTTGATATAATGTTTCGCGCTGGATGGGAGGGTCATTTCAGTTTACAGTTGACCTGGGGCGGGCGCGGCTCTCACCAAGCTTGTACTCCTTGGGACTGAAGTCCCATGATGGTCTCGTAGGCTACTTCACCAGAGAGATAGGGGTCACCACCGAAGCTTTCCCAGTTTCTTCCAGCAGCTGGAGCCCTCGCCATGTTCCTATAATGCCAAATCAGATCACCAAGCTCCGGACAAATGGCCTTACGGCTTCTTACATGGCCGGTCCTACCGTTCGTAGCATTGAGTCACTGAACGCAAATCAAGGGCGAGTGTATGGTATGCTCACCAAGCGCTACATGCACGCCCTTTCCTTTGAACTCAGCGCCCAAGGCGGCCCCACGTTGCTGTATAAGATCACGGTTGAAACTGGGAAATACGGCGTAATTTGCTTAACCACCGGGTTCTGATTCAAGAGTGAGGTTTTCAACTCACGTTGCCGCAGCATTGATACCACTGAGTTCAAACCTGCATTTAGTTACAGTCGTAACGCTTGGGAACGCGCACTTACGCCGGGAAGACAGAGACCTTGTCGGCATAGCGTACGCCCAGAGGCGAATCCTGCAGACACAACCCTGGAAAGTTGATAGAGGATATAGCTGGGGTATTGCCGACGCAGTGTCCCTTTTGCCACATCACGCCTACAAATCTGTTTAATATAATATTTGAGAGGAAGGAGCGCAATCTTACCGGTGCCCAAGGATACTTTCTGGTCCAACGTCAGCTTGGCTACGGCAGCCTTGGCCTGGCAATCAGGAATAATGTAAGCTACTGTTCGAGGCACGAGCGACTCCGTAGCGTGAGCATACTTTAGTGATTGCGGTTGCCCATGCTCCAGTCGGAGTGCTGCCTATACGCGGTTACAATGAGTCAACACGTGAATTTATCACTTTGGGAGATTCAAACAAACCAGATACCGAAGTTTGGGTATTAGCTGGCGTCGTAGTGGACGGGGGATCTAAGTTGTGTATATTATTTAGCGGCTTAACTCCCGAAATAAATTAGCGTACTGGTAGTCGTTCTGGTAGTCGTAGTGGCCCTCGTAGTCGTAGTGGCAGCGCTACCAGGCAGGCACTGGTAGTAGTCTGAAGCAGCCAGACGGAGGTCAAAATTGGAGATATCTGGAGGCACAAATCCTAAACATACAGTCGTTGATCACCTGGCAAGTTGTTCCTGACACGCAGGTCTGTACACGAAGTTGAAAAATCAGTCATCGTTCTCCATCACATGGTTTGGACTTACCGTGCCTCCTGTCCAGCCGATACCCCCGCACTGAGCGTAGATAGGCTGCTGAGCAGAGACAACGTTGGCCCAAATTAGGCAAACCGATAGCATAGACAAGGTAGACATGACCGCCATCTTGCTGCCTGAGAGTCGGTCTCAACCGCACGCAGCCAGCCCAGATGCGACATGCTTTTATAGTCTTGTAGGAAATAAGCGAACCCCTGTAGAACGCCATACAGAACACAATCTCGGGCAAAGTGTTACCGAGCGCTCTAGAATGGCCCGAAATAGGCTTCCAGCGGGCGATGGGCGGGGAAATAGCGGCGGCGATAGAATCAAAGTCTCCTCGGTAAGACGCTGTCATGAGGGGTATAGTAGTCGGTTTCAAGTCGAAGAGAAATAAAGACCACCGAGCATCAGCAATGTAACCGCTTCAACAGAACATTGATCTTGGCTCGTCACGTTATCGGTCAGGAGGTAGCTTATGCCCACACGGACATATGAAGATCAAGATACGCGAAATAGCCGGTGTTGTTCCCATGGGAGCCGGGGACAGAGTCAGCCGACGAGGCCAAGCCATTTCGACGGCGATTGTTCGAACAATTGCCGGTCCCGCACGGACCACACCCCGCATTCTTTATCTTAAAACACAAGTAAAGATCATGGCATTGGTCCATATACACTCACAGGTGCATTGCCCAAATCGTTAGAAATATGAAAATACAGTCGTTTCCAAACAGGGATGAAATTAATTGAGTTGAAAGGGGAGATGAAGGGCTGGTTTGTAGTAAACGCGGCCTCGGATTCATGACGCCATATTGAGCCAACCTCACGCCCTGAGCACGCGAGAACCACAAAGATCGTAAGCTAAATAGTCCGACGAGCGATCCAACTTCAAGTACCGATATGAACTTAGCAGTTGCAGCCATAGTTCTGGGTGTTGTCGGAGTCGATCCGGATCGGGTCGGGGTAATCCGCGTAGCTGGACAAGATGTCAATATCAATATCGGTAGATATATACAATGGAGAAGTATAACGTACAGCTCGACTTCTTCCTCCTGAGCGAGGGCGTTCTTGGCGATAGTTTGGAACGCTTGCTCGACGTTGATTGCCTCCTTTGCAGAGGTTTCAAAATAGGGGATATTTCCCTTTGACTGACACCATGTCATCGCACGCTTCTGCGACACTTGACGCTTGTTCTCCTCCACGTCGATTTTGTTACCCAGAACAACAAACGGGAAGGTCTCGGGATCACGGGGTGAAGCCTGGATGAGGAATTCGTCTCGCCAGCTGTCCAGCGTCTCAAATGACTGTTTTGGCCTATTAGTAGAGCGCCAGAGGGTTATGATAAGCTATCTTTACCTTGGAACTGTTGACGTCGTAGACAAGAACACAGCAGTCTGCACCACGGTAGAATGCTACGCCGAGCGACTGGAAACGTTCTTGTCCAGCGGTATCCCACAGTTGCATGGTAACCAGTCGGTCATCCACCATAACTTCCTTTGTTAGGCTGCCGAACAAGTCAAAATGGTCCATCAGCAAGCCGTGAGAGTGCACTCGGAGGGCTATCTTACAAGTCTGCGCCGATAGTTGCCTTGTACTGGTTGCTGAACCTCTTGTTGACGTACTGGTTCATGAGAGACGTCTTTCCCACACCGCTATCGCCAAGAATGATAACCTAGCAACGTTCAACATGTCTAAGTTATCCAAGTATACGCAGAGAGTACTGGAGAATATCTACCTTCAAGAGAACTCGACCCATGACGGATAACGGAGAGTTGTGAGCGCAAGGGGAAAGCTGCCAAAAGAATTAGTCCATAATTTGAACAGTATGACATATAAGAACAGGCTGCGATGGACGTTTGAATTACCTAGTGGTATAGACAGCAATGACAAGTGGCGAATCACCAGAGGTCAATGGCTGTGGTTGGCAGGAGGCAATGACGAATGGGGAGTTCCGGGTATGGATCAACAAGCAAACCACAACAAGCCGCTCGTGGCTCTTTCCTTCCCACTACCTCCTTGAGTTCTTGTTCGTGCCACGTTTGTCGGGACTGCTGCCAGGTGACTTTACAACCCAAAATATCTAGAATTTAACTCGACGCTAACCAACGTTCGCAGGATGTCGTGGCAGGAAGAGCTCAGACAGCGGCTGATAGAGAGGAACGCGGAGGAATCTGCTTACTCGGGTATCATCGAACAATGTTGGTGGTCTCAGCTTATCCTCTACGATACACAGTTAATTACTGCCCATAATGAATAGATCGCCGACTCGCGCAGCAGGCGCGGTTGCTCAGCGAGAGAAATTCTACACTGCTACGCGCCGTAGGGTCAGTACAGTCTCAGCCTGGAGGCGCAGGTGCCGGTTCAGCTACTGTTCAAGAGTATGTGTCCTACAAGATTTTCGAGGAAAAAATCAGCTTATTGTCATGCTCTCAGCAACCCCGTTCGAGTAGCCTATGTCGCTTCACTCGAATCACAGATCACTTCCCTACGCGACGAACTCGCTGCCGTTTACAAAACCCAAGGCCAGAATGCCCAGCGATTGCTTTCCATGAACGAAACTCTTCGGGAAAAGGAGGAACAGACGCGTATCAACTTGGAGGAGTTACGCCAGGTGAAGGAAGAAGTCGAACGTCTCCGACGAGCGGCCAAGGATCACAAGGAACAAATTGAGGAGAAGAACCGAGCTTTGCAGACTCTCATTGACGACGCACAGACATATCAGCTCGAGATATCCCAGGTCGAGGCGCGGAACGAGGACCTAAAGAAGGATAACGCAGGGTTGCTCCAGCGATGGTTGGATCATATGAACGAGGCGGCCAACAAGATGAACCACGCCAATACCTTTGTAAGTTGAACCAATGGCTATTATCTACCGACTTATATATCTAAACATAGTACTCGGAACTCCGCACCGTTGGCTGGACTTCACAGCCCGGCTCGACTGCCACGTCCGAGCTAGACGACGATATTGTTAATATAAACGGAGACCAGCTGTCCGCTTCGGGAAAAGAGGAACGCAACGGTGCGCCCTCCGCCGCACCCAACATGCTGCAGCTCAACCCGAACGGTTGACCGGCGTGGTCTGTGGGTGCTCGATACCCATAGACCTGGGGGTTGGGATTGGGGTTGGAGAGAATGGTCGCGCAGCCTTGGCATGGTACGAAGCTAGGCGCGCCGTTGCGGAAAGAGATGCTTTATTGGCTGGCTTGCGTGGTGGGGATAAGGAGGAGCGGGCGGCTAGCCCTGGTGGCACGGGATGGTCGGTTGTCGATTTGCGTGAGGTTGAACCTGCAGAGGCTGTTCCTACTGATGAGACAGACGATTGGGAGCACTGTTCCCCTATTCCCGATTAATATTCACCTTTGTATATCGTACTGTAGGGTCTATGCTATACTACATTTCCCCATAGATCCTTCTAGAGCTTATTGGGTCAATTACTCTTGGAGTTTAGATTCGAGCGAGTACACAGCGATGGAGAAACGTCCGTTAAGCATTGAGAAAACGATTGAGAGGCAATGTGTGGCTTCAAGCGAATCGCAGATATTGAACAGAGAAGAATGCTTAAACGATGAAGGTTGGAGAATTTTCGTAACGCCAACACACTGAGATTGACAGATGAAATCATGAAATATAGAAACACTTGCGGATCGACTATGCGGAGTGAGACGTGCGAGGAGTAAAAGTCGAGCATGAAAAAGGCCTAAAACCCAAAACCAGAGAAAAAGGGATCGCACCAGAGATGAGAGAAATGGTGAAAGGTTACAGCGCCTGCGTTACTCGACACTCCACGCCAACCGCCCGCCACGTAGGCAACTAGTTTTGGCCATTGGATCCTGGCTGAGCTTGCTGACCATAATATCCTAAGCCAAGTCAAACGCGCTCAGTTTCGGGTCGAGTCACCTCATTCGGGTTGATTGGCTTACCTCCCCAATATGCTTGTTGATAGAATGCGTTAGGATCGCTGGCACCCCACTGGCCAGCTGCCTGGTTACCTTGCCCGGCCATCGAGTTATCTCCAGCACCTTGCCCACCGAGCGCTACCCCGGCGCCAGACTGCACAGGGGGTTGCGGCATGCCTGCTCCACCAGCAGCAACATTACCCTGCCCATTTGGGAAGCCACCATAACCCGCCCCACCAAAGCCGTACTGGCCGTACGCGTTGGGTTGCGGCATACCATACATAGGCTAGGGAGTCCTCAATTAGCATGTCGATGGTAAGGATCAAAATGAACGCACCACTCCACCGTACGCAGTCGCCCCAGGTGCAGGGCTAATCATGCCTCCTCCGGCCCCCGCATCGGCTCGGTCTTTGCCCCAGCTGCACTTGATTGGTCGTCCATGAACGAGCTGACCCTGCAGCTGGACAATAGCCATCGCGGCTGTTTCATGAGTGTCCAGTTTGACAAAAGCAAAACCCCGGTCCGCCTGCATGCGGATTTCAGACACATAGCCGATTGATTGGAAGAGCGGGATCAAATCGGCCTGGGTGCAGTACGGGACCAGATTTCCAACATAGACAGTAGTGTTGTACGCCGGGGTTTGGGAGACGACTGATTCGTACGAGAGAGGGCCACCTTGGAAGTTCATGGGCGCAGGCGCGCCACCCATATGCCCACCACCCATGGCCATATGGCTGCCGTCCATGGAAGGCATGCCAACTGGCATCCCGCCACCACCTCCAGATTGGGTCTTCTGGTTCGCCCAGTTGACTCGGATCGCTCGAGCGCCCAGCCATTCACCGTTCATAGTGGCAATAGCCTGTTCGGCATCGGTCTTGTCCCGGAAAGCGAGGAACCCATAGCCACGCGACTTGCCAGAGTTCATATCCCACATGACACGTGCATCACTCATGCTGCCAAACGCGGAGAAAGCTTTGGCAAGAACCTCGTCGTTGACTTCGGGAGAAAGATCGCCAACAAAAACGTGGAAGTGGCCGGTCGTGTCCTCCTTGTTTTGGGTGCCTTGGTATGCCCAGTTGACGCGGATTTCGGTGTCGAAAATCTTGCGCCCGTTGAGAGTCTGGAGCGCAGTTTCCGCAGCGCGCATATCCATGTACTCGACGAAACCGTAGTTCTGGCCGCCGTGCTGGTAGTTCCGGTCAGGAATGATCTTGACATGCTGCACCGGTCCAGCCACGGCAAAAATCTCCGTGAGCATGTACTCGGTGACACGCGGCGACAGATTGCCGACGTAGAGATGGGCACGGCGCTGGAATGAGAACAGGTTAATGGCGTACGTAAAGTGTCACAAAACCACAGACTTACGGGCGCCTCGGCAGACTGTGCAGGGAGCATGTTGATTTTTTAGATATAGAAACTGCTGTACAAAGTAAAACAGAAGGTGGATCTGGAGCATCAACGTAGGATCGTTCGCATCTCAAACCCATGAACCTAATGTCAGCTCACCTGAAAACTTTACAGAGACAAGTTAGAGATGAGAGAGATGAGAGAGACGAGGGAAAAGAGGAAAGAGATGAGAAAATAGAGAGAAAGAGACGAGGGACACGACAGAGCTATCAGAGACTACGGTGGTGGACGCGAAGTCTAGGGCGGCTATGCGGGACCTTGGCTGGCAAATTTCCGACCTGCCCTAACTAGCGCCGTATTCCTATCTTGTCTCTTCATTTCGTTTTTGAAGTGATATACTCAAAAAAGCGCAGCTTCAATACAGGGAGGTGAGATTCCGGGCAAAGGAATGTAGTACACATGAGAGCGTGTTTGACATTTTTTACTGGGATGCAGGGATGTTCAGAAGCACATTACCCCCCGAGCTTGGTACGTAAGATACGTTGCGGTTCGCGGCCAAGGCAGCGGCAATAGCCTAAACAGACCATTAGATAGTGCCTGAATACAGGGCGGCAGCACTACTAACCTTGCTAGCTTCAATCTTTCGGAACGTCACAAATGCCTCCCCGGCGCGATCTAATGCACGGGAAATGGTGGCTGCTGCCTCGGCTTCTCCTTCGGCTCGAATAACAGATGCTTGTCGCTCTTGCTCGGCCTAACAAAGCACAAGTTGTTGATTTGACACAAATACAAGCCTAAGGAGACCGTACCTTTTCCACAACAAATTTGGCTCGTTCAGCATCTTGTTGAGCAATCTGCTTCGCTTCAACCGCCTATACGAAGGACCAGTTAGAGACCGCTATAAACAAATCTCGGTGGTATATACCGTCGTAAACTCTTGGCCAAAGGTAAGATGAGTAATCGACACATCCTCGAGTTTGATATTAAATTCCCCAGCTCGAGCTAGGAGATCTTCGCGAATACGCGATGAGACCTACGTGCTCAGTTTAGCAATGCCTTCTGTGGCGAGATAGGGACAGAACATACGACTTCACGCTGCGTGATGAGTTCTGCAGCATCAAATTGGGCCACAATGCTTTTGAGCACCTCATTGCCGATCGAGGGTAGCACCTAGTAAAGTCATTTTTAGAGCAGCCTTCTACTTTGGAGTGGGCAAAGCATACACGTTCGTCGTAATCCAAGCCAAGCGTCTGATAAATCTTTGCGAGATGTGTTACATCGGGTCGCGACATCACACGGAGTGTAATGGAAATCATCTGCAGGTCCTTGGATCCAGTGGTAGTAGAAATATTCTGGACGAGACCTGATTAATCGATGCTGAAGGCGCATCGCGAAAAGTATAAGAACTCACTCTGGGCTTTATACGACAATCGTACAAAATCGCTCGTTGAAGCCATGGGACAAGAAAGTGAGTGCCTTCGGGCGAAGCCTGGAATTACTTATCAGCTGCCGTCATGGATATATGCTCGCCTATAACACACCTCACTCTTCACACCAGAGAACCGATCGAACATGACTGCCCGGTAACCTCCTGGGACATCGTAAATGCTTGCCTGCACCAATGCTAAGCCAAATGCCGCGGGGACTGTTTCCTACGTTAGCTTGATTGGTGTCTTCACGACTACACCTTACCAAGGGCACGAGAGAGAAGCGACGTCGCGGCAGACATGGTGGTCGATCCGAATCTCAATCCACTCGGATGGTCACGTGATATCCCGGGTGGCGCTTGAGAAGGCAAGCCTCTCCACCCAAGTATCTATTTAACGGTAAACACAGAGCATTTGTAAGGACGATTCATCTGGTGTGTTCGCTCGCGAGGCTTACGAATGTCGCGGAGGTTGCCAGCCCGCGTCGGTCAGGGTTGGTGAATTGTTCGGGCTATCGAATTTCGGAAGCAGTCCGACGCGCATGGGGTGTCCAGCGTCTTTCTGAGAGCAAGTGCAGCGCATATACTGAAGACGTTGGCTCGGGTCTCTCAGGCGTTTGCCCAAGGGGGGTGGTTTCCACGCATAATGTCTCATTCGCCATGAATTGCGTGGTGGTCTCAATTCTTTGCCGCGAGCCGTCGGTCTCGCGTCTCCTCTAGCTTTAAATACGGCTCATCTCAGCCCGAACCGCCGGGATGCGCACTACCCTACACGTGTGAGGGCGTTCCTGGAGTGCTCAAGTCAGCGTATAAGAGGTGGTGTCCCAAAGTGCGGTGTGGTTACCGTTGAGATGTCTGTCCCCGCTATACCTCGCCCACATGCTGATGTCTTAGCCACAGAGTTACTACGCCGTCCTATTGTGCGTCTGTCTAGGTCGTTTACCGTCTCTGCCGCACATCGGCTTCACTCTATCCACCTTACCGATGAAGAGAACGCAAGGCTCTATGGGCCGTGCAATCGACCTCATGGTCATGGTCACAACTATAAGATTACGGTGACACTTGCTGGCCAGGTGAGTATTTGAACCTGAAAAGCCATTAAATTTACCCAACTCCTCTAGGTCGACCCGAGGACGTGAGCACGCGATTCCAATCCGGAGATCGTAGCAACTTATTCATTTTTGCAGGGGGATGGTGGTGAACCTCAGAGAGCTCAAGGCCATCGCCCAGAAATACGTCGCCGAGCTGATAGACCATCGAAACCTGGTATGTTGGGTGAAACAATATGGTTGTTCTTGGAGGCTAATATGTACCTGATTAGGATGTTGAAGTGGACTATTTTTCCACACGGCCATCGACGACGGAGAACCTTGCTGTCATGGTTTGGCAACAAATGTGTACCGGTTTGAAAGAGACCGGACTTCCGGAGTCTTTGCTAGATGATGTCACTATTGAAGAGACCGATGCTAATTCAGTATCGTACTCCGGCAAATGCATTTAAGCGGCATCGCTAGTCTAAAAGAGCCGGACTGGACCCTGTATAAGTTGAGGCTATAAATTTGATATAATCTTTTTTATCCTAGCACGTGACACTGAGAAGGTTCTAGCGCAAACAAAGTCAGGGTGCACTACTGTTTCAAGCTCCACTAATCTCCGCCTCTTTATATACCATGGCCACCGGCCCCTTACTTCACTCCGTACAACCATGGTTGGCGACACCATCAAGTCTGAATTGTGAGCCCCCCCGTAAAAATTTCTCAAAGAGCTTTGGTTGACCTCTACTTTCAGCCCCCCAGTCCCCAAGATGGAGTCGGACATTGTCACCCCTGAAGTCAAGGCAGAAATAACTCGCCTAGTCGAGGAGGCCATGACCCAGATGCGCGCCCAGTCCGTTCTCAAGCCCGAGTCTGCCCAAGCTGAACGCCAGGTTCTCAAGGAGACCACCGCCACCCTCGAAGCCGAACTGGCCACAACGAGGAAACAGGTACAGGACGCGTGCATCGTTCTGAACTCGTTCAAGTCTGAACTTGACACGCAGTCGGCGTCGTACGCCGCCAAGGTCCAACAGTTTGAGCAGAGGATCGCGGCTCTCAGCGAACAGGAGGCTTCACTGAGAACCCTGAATGTCCAGCTTTGTGCCGACAGGGACATGGCAATAAGACGCGAGCAGCAGCTCGTGCTCTCCAAGGACCAACTCACGGCTCGCAACCTGCAACTTTCTCGCAAGCTCACGGACACGGAGAACGAGTACGCGCTCAAGGTAGCCCAGCTCAACGACGCCATCCACTCGCGCAACCAGGTTGAAGAACGTCTTTTGCAGGCGACCACAGAAAACGAATACTGGCGCCAATATTATGCTAGTTCTGCGTCAACTTCTCATGGCCAACCTCCCTCTGCGGTCTACTTTTCGATTCCCCAAATGCCCAACCGTCGCAACACGGTCCCTGATATCTCCACCGCGCCACAGTACGCGTCGTTTAGGCAGCCTAACCAAATTGGACCCCACGGCCAAAAGCGTCCGAGAGTTGACAGCATCGGCTCTAGTGTTTCGGCAGCTACGGCCGACCCTCCCGGCGCGTCCAACGGCTCAGAAGCCTTTAAGCTACGACCCGTCCAACCCCTGGCATTGTCTCACGGCACTCTCCGAGGCTCTCAGTCATCAACGGTTTCGCAGCCCGGTCCGTCTCCTACGCAAGCCACCGGCGCCGCCTCATTCAGTCTACCTCGGCTTACTGTCCGCGCACCTCTTGTGTCACCGGTTCTTCCTGCGTCTGCTCTGTCCGCCGTGTCTCCTGTGTCTCCCGTGTTCCCAGCGCCCCGTGTACCTCCTGTACCAGCTTCACCGACCGTGATCAGGCTAGAACCTGCTCCGCAGCCGCCAGTTCTGCCCCCCTCCAAGTCCCAATCGTCGTCAGTAGCCCAGCCCACGAAAGAGCCGGTTTCGCCCACTGTTCCCCCTCACATTCAACAGCTTCTGCGGCAACTCTTTCCAGTCTCCGCCACGGGACAACGCGAATGCAAACTCTGCAAGTAGGTTGCTTGTTCTCTTTGATATTTGCCGCATATACTAAAGCCTTTGTTCACAGGAACCGCCCCGAGGGTATCAACGGCGCACCACTCCTGACTTCGTTTGGTCCTGCCGAATGTCTCGCGCACGCCGAAAAGTACCACAGCAGAGTGCTCACATTGCTTAAAGCTCGGTTCCCTGGCTAGCATACACTCGTTATGAAAATTTTCTTTCATGTTTAAAGTTTCGAATTTTACTTTATATGTTTATATTTTATAAATTTCGTCCCCGTCGCTTCGCTGTACTGTTTTAGTACTTGTATCGCTACCCATTCCCCGCCCATGCTACTACCCGATTATTTTTCGTCTCGAGCTGCATTCAAAGTCTATGCAAGTACATCTAATGACGGCATATCTAATAAACTTCCAGAACATAACGTTCTTCCTCTTTAAGATCCTCCAAGTACTGAGCAGCCTCTTCCCTCTCCTTGCCACCAAACTGAACCAAAGCGTCGATCAACGCGGCGTAGACGTCGGGTACAGGCCACGTCGGTCCGCAAAGGTAAAACACGCCCTTGTCCGGTCCAGAAAGCATGCGACCGAGCATCTCGCCGTCTTCGCGCATCTTGTGCTGGATGTACACTTTTTTATTCGTGTCGCGAGAAAAGGCGAGTCCGGCGTGGGTGACGATCCCGTCGGCGATGTATGCTTCGAGTTCTTCGCCGTATAAATACTCTTGCGAGCGGTGGCGAGAACCAAAGTAGTAGACGAGCGGGCCGACGGGTTTGCCTTGGGATACGAGCAGGGCACGGTGTTGGATAAATGCACGAAAGGGCGCGGCTCTGAATATCAGACGTGTTTCAGTTGATGTAATTTGACAAATTGTTAGGAACGCTTACCCTGTGCCGAGCCCGGCCATGATGATGGGCTGCATATCGTCCGGTGGGAGTTTCATGACAGAGGGTTTGATCGAGACTGTAACTTTTTGGCCGACTTTGAGCCCGGCGAGATACCTGGTGCATTGACCATATCGAGGCGAACCTGGAGGTTGGACAAGAAAATCAGTCACCGGTACCTAGGAATACATGGAAGGAACTCACCACTGGGCGTAACCCAGTCTACCGTAACAACCAACAAATCAACCCGATCCCCAACCGCACTCTGGGCCGACGCAATACTATAGTGCCTCGGCTTGATATCGCCCACAATCGCCGCAAGCTCGTTCAACTGCGGACGCGCACTAGGAAACTGCTTCAACACATCCGCAAACGTCACCGTATCACCCTCTGCAAGCTTCTTAAACGTCGCAGCACCCTCTGGGGCAGCAATAAACCTCAAAGCCATCGCATCCGCACGCTCTGTAGCGTAACTAGCGAGCGCGCCATAGAAGCTCTTCGGCGGACGTCCAAAAATGTCGATTTGCTGCTGGAGTGCGTGGAACGCTGTACGGGTGTGCGTCTGGCCAGGCTGGTTCGGGACTGGTAGGGTGATGGCCGAGTTTGGGTCAACGCCGTACCACTGGCAAAATTCGAGCACTTCGGCCTCGTCGTTCCATCCATGTACACCTAGTGCTTCGCCAATCGCGTATTTAAGTCCTGTGCCGGCCGTGTCAAACTCGAGGTGGAAGACGTTGCGGTCGTAGGCTGTTGGAGTCAGACGTTTGTTGACGGTGCACGTAACCAAGAATCGCTCTTCGGTGAGATCGGGGCGGAGAGATGGGTCGGGGGTGTTGCTTGCGGCAATGGGGGCACTAGGAGCGTATGCCTCGCGGAAGAGAAGACGCTTGATAGCCTCGGATGTAGAACCGAGCGTAGGCGCGTTGGGAGTCGGGCGACCATCATACGCAGGATCACCGAGCGACAATGCGTTGAAGGCAAAGGTGGAAAGCTCTTTGGGAGGGGCAGCATCCTCGGCTAGCGGCTCCAGAGGCGGAACTTCAACGCCAACAAGACCGCGCCAGGCAGCATCACAGACAATCTGGCTCGGGATCCCAGCAATGTGGTTTCCATACAACCTCGTAGCAAGTGTCCCAATCGCGCCCAAAGTGGCCGCGCCACCCAAGTATATGCGGAGTAAGACGAGGTGAGCGAGGGCGGTCTTCAAGAGGGATTGGTCCAATGCGCCTTCGCCTATGCTAGCTGCGACCGTCTCTGGGTCGAACGTGTACACTCGAATCCCCCGGGCATGAATGTCTTCTACGGCCGCTCGGGGCAGCCGGGAAGCGACCTCGGGAGCACCGCCGCTGGCCAAGACGAGGATAGGTGCGCCGTCCTTCACAAAACTGGAAGTGTTATGAGAAGAAAAGAGGCTCGGATCGACAACGGTGAGGCAGTCGATCTGTTGCTCCAGACTCGCGACGCTTGAAATCGGGGCGTTTGACAAGTGTACATCGTTGGACGGCGAGAGCAAGAGTCGAGCAATGCTAGCGCCTTGGGACGAAGCGAAAGCGTCGCACATAGAGAGGAGACGAGCCGAGATGGGACCCGCTTGGGTAAGGAAAGTGTGGGCGGTAATTTGGGGCAGATGCACAAGCGAAGATGCAGCCGGAGTCGACAAAAAAGCCAAGCTTTTGTACTTGGTTCCGTTGGAAAGTCCGGAGGGCAGCGAGGTAATTTCGGCGATGAACTCTGCGAATGCATCCGCGGACGTATGGAATGTATGCGATCGCTTGGGGTAGACTCGATGGCCCTGTACGTGCACTCCGTTCAAGCCAGAGGTCAATACATCGCCAAAGAGCGGTCCGGAGCCCGAGTGGCTAGGGAGCTCTTCCAGGACGTGGACCTTTTTGACAGACTCTGGGAGCACCGATCCAAGTGTTTCCGCGTTCCAAGGCCGGAGAGCACGGACCGAAACCACTCCAAGCCCAGGTGTGCGGGCTGCCAGTAAGCGGGCAAGAGCGGCTAGCGGCCCGTTGAGCAGCACGAGGGCGGTCTCTGCGTTGGCGTCGCCTGCATACGAGAACAACTCGACATTGTTGGCCTTGGCTGCTTCCTCAATGGGTAAAGTGGCGTCGGAGACTTGCGGGAAAGTGGTCTTGGCGATCTCGCGAGTAGCACCGGAATGGTCGAATACATGGACAACATGGCTGGAGAGTGAATAGGAGAGTGCTGCAAAATCGGCCGCCTCCTGTGCAGTGGACGAGACTAGGACCGTGAAATCCGGGCCGAGCGATGCGAGGGCCCTCGCAGCCGGGGCAAGCGTTGGCGTCAATTCGAGCGTGGATAAGGGGCTAGCAGCAGCGACCTGGAGGACCAAACGACCCGTGCTTGAAGGTGTTGGGAGGGCAGAAAGCGCCGGTACCATCTGGGCGAGGCCTTCGGGTGTAGTGAATGCGGTAATTACTCCGCCAGCAGGACGTGCGCCGTCTGCGCTCGTGCCCTCGCTAAGACGACCGGCAAGGCCCAAACCAGCACCAGCACGCGTTTGCGCATGAACGAGCTTGACACCCGATTTTTCGCTTGTCCACTGGGCCGTGCGTTTGCCAAAGCCGGCTTGCTCGGCCAAGTCAAACACGACGATAGTACCACTGTAACGTACTGCGAGAGCTTCGATAGTGTGTGCAACGGGGCTTGTTAGACGAGTTCCAGCGAGCGTAAAAGGCGAGACCGAGTAGGCATCTTGCGAGTCTGCCTTGAGCTTGGGCGACGAAGGCTCGCTAAGGGGACCGGTGAGGGTGGACGAGCTGCTGAGAGGGGAGGAGGTTCCGGACATGGCTGGGAGTGGGTCAGTACGTCCAAGACAGAGCCAGCGCTGAACTTGCCTGGTCGATGGAGGAAGGGGTAAGAATGAGGGGAAGAGTCCTCGGCTTAAATCTTCGGGTGGTGAAGCATGGCGTGCTTTGATTTCCGAACTGATTTCCGAATTCATTTCCGAATTAGCACAGCCACCCGCCTTCTGTTTGATCAATATCCGATTCGCGCGAAATGCTTGGCTTTCAGTCCGAGGACTTACGCTCACTCTACCAATCCCACTAGGTGATGTAAAATACCCCTAGGCATGGTTTATGGCCATGAACACCTGAGGCAGCCAGTAGGAGGGCTGGGCTTGTTGATTGCACAAATTGGACTGGGCTAAGGGAGTCAATATATGCGAATTTCAAATTCCAATCCACCGTTGCAAACACACGTCCGCACCAACAACCAAAACCGAGACTTGAGACAAACGAGGAAAGACAGTGGGGAGCTGAGAAGGAGACGGAGTCGTGGAAGAGGGATGAGTGGTGGATATAGAGTCACGTATCGAGAAGTAGAGGAGTAAAAGAGGCGTATAACGGAGGTGGAGTGGAAGCAGAAGAAGACGCTGTGGAACGGCTCGCCGATGCTCAGACTATCGAAGTAATCAGCTATCAGGACGGATACGACAAAGAAAGCAGACAAACCTTTTCGGCCGCCAATAGATAAAATCGAGCACCGAACAGAAGAACAAGTCGCAGAATAATGGTAAGCGTTAAGGATATTGGAGAGGGAAGGGGTCGCCGAGAACGTAAGGACGAGAGACGCGACGCAATTCCTTAGCCTAAAGGTCGTCAGTGACTGATCTGACCAGAGTGGAGATCAAAAAAAGAAATGCACCTAGTCATTGTTGGCGATGAAAGCCTCAAGATCTTCGAAGTACAAGTCCGCGCCGGGGAACTCCTTGCACACGAGCTCCCAGATCCATTCGAAGAGAGTGGCATAGGTGAGGTCGGAACCTTCCGTTCGTTTGTTCGACCCACCAGTCAGCAACCCCACGAACCTGCCGGTAATGTCGACGATAAGGGAACCGGAGTCGCCGCCCTTGGAGAAAGTGCCAGGCTCCTCCTCGTGGTTGAAGGTTGGCAGCTCGACAGACTCCTGATGGCCTGTGGGGAAGTACTTCCGAACAAACGACATGAACTTCCCCAGACCATCGACAGTGAGACCAGTCATGTAGCCGTCTTTGAGAACGCGACGAATCGGATCGCCAGTGGAATCCTTGCTGTTCGGGTTCTTGACCTCTTCGGCGGTGAGAATTTTTCCAAGGTGTAGAAGACCGTGTTCGGGGTACTTGAACTCCGAAGGCACGTCGTTACGCCCGTAGATCAAGCTCTTCAGCTTCGACTCGCTGTACTTCGTTCCTGAAAAAGATGTATATTTCAGATCGGTGCAAAGCCAATGAGGTAGACCTTCTTCGCACCTAGACATAAGACGTTGCCCATCAAGTTCTTGAACTTGGCCTTGTTCAACTCCACGACACACAAGTCGCAGGTGTAGTCGTGAGGGGCGGTACCAGTACTGATAGGGGGAGACCAGACGACGTGCCCGATGACACGGTCCTTGCGCTTGCTCCATTTCCTATCGATGATGAGGAAGAACTTTTTGAGCTCGGTGATGTGACGCTCCGTCTTGGAGAGATCGACCTCGTTCTCTTGCAGTAGGACCCTCGAATTGTCGACGTCGATTCCCTCCTCCACCTTACGTTGGTTCGCGGCGACTCGGGCCTTGAGAGCTTTGGCGGTGTCGAGAAGCGTGCCGATGTATGCCTGGACGGAAGCTTTGTAGTTCGTGAAGGCGATGTCGCCCATAACGAGGACCTCTTTCTTGGGTGCAGAGGCTGTAGGGACTAGAGTCAGGAGGCTCTTCGATTCCCATGGGGTGAATAAACGTACTGTTATAGCGATATTCCGCATTGTCGTCGTCAAGAGGGAACAGGTTGTGACGAACGGTGATGGCGTACAGCTTGTTGCCAACGCGGAAGTAAGGTCCAAGCGTTCCCTTCATGGTGGTCTTGAGACCCTGGATGGACAAACTAAGCGCAACGGAGACGTTGTCGATCACAGGCTGAAGAGCGTGGCCTCCCTCAACGGGACTGTAAAGTGCTGGACCGGCCAAGAACTTGAACTTCTTCTCGCGGAAGGCTATGTCGATTCTGCCGGCGTCGAGTCCGTCGAGGTAGTCACGGATTCCTTTGGCCGCATCCTTCGCACCAGTAGCGGTAAGAGTCTCGGGTAAGACACCGATCCAAACAGTAGGGTTGGAGTAGAAACGATCACCGTCCTCGACTGACTTGATGCGTGCGATATTGTCGTATTGGCTGACGTCGATCTCTTCGTCCGTATCGTCGCCCTCCACCTCTTCCGCTTCCTCTCCCTCCTCTCCCTCCTGCGTGTCGTCGTCGATCACTTGGCCTGGTCTTTTGTTGAGCCAGGTAAACCGAACAAAGTCGCAAGCGGAGGTTTTGACGTTTGCCTCGTTGAGTAAGCTGACAATCTTGAAATGAGTGTTAGCGAAGAAACGGCTGCATAACGAGAAAATCACGCACATGATTGCGAACTCTGTCCCACAAAATGATACCCTCCCCGACCTTTTCACCGAACTTGTGGTCGTCTTGGACCGGAATAATGTTCATAAGACGCCCGTAAGCCTCGGGGCCAGAAGGTTCCTCGAACTTGTCGGGAGAATCCCTCCAGACGAGCTTCGGGGCGCGACCTTTAGGACCACGGACACCAGCGTAGTAGAGATATTGCTCGAACTTTGAAGGTTCGTTGGGGTCGGCTTCAACAACGGTGGCAGAAGACTCGGTTTCTTCTGAGCTAGACCAAAGGTGGTCTTCATAGTCTCTGGACTCGTCAGAGGATGAGGGGGCGCGCTTGAGTGCTAGATCTGTGCACCGGCGCTCGAACTCGGCACTGTTGACATAGGCCAAGAGTTCGGGATTGAGGGTGACTTCGTCGTCCACTAAGTGAAGAATAACGAGTAGATTAGTATAGAACGAAGGGAACAAAACGTGAAAAAGACCTGCAAATGGGGTTGGGTAGATTGTTGTCGGGTGGGGCGGACATAATTGCTCGTGTACGGGAAGTTACCTCCTCCCGAGGTTCCTGACTAGGGACCACGGTGGATAGCGACATCCCGGAGCCAATTTGCCCCGATTGGGCAAACGGTACCTGTACTTAACAGCTGTAACGTACACCCGGGGGTTCTGTAACAACCGCCGGTTACACCAGCGCATGGTGCAATGACCACGAATTCCCCCCACCGGGGGGTAAATTCGCCTCCATTTACCAAGTAGCGTTCTGCATGCAGCGCTTTAACTATGTATGCCAAAACAAAATGTCACACGTGACCATACGCCACTTCTAAGCTGCCACATAGGGGGTTTGCCTTTCACCACTTTGAGTCCGGACGAGAATGCTTGTAAGTTCAGTTGCATGCTGTGAAATATACCTAAATTAGAGCCACTTCTAGAGTGACCACAGCCTCAACCCGGCCATCTACTCTCAGGCGTTTGGCCGCTGGAAGGATGTCTACAACGACCTTGTCTCCTCCTTGGATCATTTCCTGAACGAATCCGAACATCTTGGCTCGGTACTACAGCAGGATGGTGCTCACGAATGTTCTGGACTGGGAGAGTCGCTCTCATACGTCGATGCGGCGTTCACTTCCCTCAACGCCTGGCCGTCGCAAATAGATCGCATACGTAGAATCCTCGCCGGAGTACACAATCGATCAAGGTCGCTCGTGCCGTTCACCAAGCTGCCTACCGAAGTTATCGTTTATATCTTATCGCTTGCGGACACCGACTGCATATTCGAGCACCGGGATGGGGCCTACAAGCCTCTAGAGTATCGACCTTCCCCCCTCACTAATGTCTCGTTCGCTAGCAAATGGTTACGCGATATTGCAACTAGCGCATCATCGTTGTGGACACACGTCGACTTGTCCGTTAACAAGCCCCACGAAGCAGCCTACATGCGCCATGCTCGGTCTTGCCTACAATACTCTCGAGAGCGACCTCTAGATGTGCATATCCTCGATGACACCAGGGAAAACCGGCGTCGAAGTGCAGGCGTGGTTGCTACGCTAGCCTCTCATGCGCACCGAATCGCCTCACTCGATATCAAAGCCAACGAATCTGTTATGAACGAGATTTTGGCCAGTCTATTCGGGAAGACCAACCCTCGCCAGGTTAGTTGCATAATTGTTGTTTCGCCTCGACTCACCCAAATTCCGAAAGCAGACGCCTGGAGGGGTGCCGCAACCCTTGCGGGTAATTATGATAGATGGTGTCATTCCGCCTTTGCAGAATCTTGCTTTCCATAGCCTTACCGTCCTCAAGCTCTCAGTCTTTCATCCTGAAGGGATTAATCCCACTCTCTCTGGCTTCGGAAGTTTCTTGGCTACCTGCCCAGAACTGCGTGTGCTCACTCTGGTTGTCAGCCAGTTCGAAGGAGACCCCGAACCGCCAATCAAACCAATATTTCTACCGAAGCTTGAACTACTAGACATACGACAAGTAGACACTCCTGAACTCCTGTGGCTGCTATCTTGCATTACTTCTGGCTCAGATGCGTTGACCTTGAGCGCGGGGTCTTATTCACCTATGTCCGAAGATGATTCAGCCCAGTTACAACGTTTTGTCGCAAATTCGAATGTTACGCGGCTCCATCTAGAAAGTGTCAAATGGTCATCTGGATCTTCGAGACTTGATTTTCCAGCCATTCAAGAACTTGCGCTGTCTGACTATGACTTTCATGACGTTACTGTCCAGCACCCCCCGGACATAAACCGCTTCCCTTCGCTTCATACATTGCATTTACTTCGGTGCGACCTAGCCCCAGGTGTCCTTGAGCGACCGGTCGACCTGTCTACAGTTCGAGTACTCTACACAGATGAGCCGAGTTATAAACAGCTATCTGAAATTGCCCCATGGGCACGGCGTCGTGACTATCCTTGGATTTCTCAAGATAGGGGCGCTTTTGAATGGCCTGTTAGTTTAGCATGATATATCGTTACGTGCGAGTACAGTCCATGATTAATATATATGCGGGAAGTGTTCGAAAGACCACTTGTCTTGGCTTCCGACTTGTGCGACCACTAATCCCCTATCATGCTAAACTTGCACAGTAGTGCTAGTTGATGGGAATCATCTATAGCTTCAAATGCATTAGAGTTGCGTCGGATTTATTTCTGCTCTCAACGACCGGATGTTTGATATCTACTCACGGTGGCAAACTCATTTCTGCTGACAGGCCTGGAGGAGCATCGTACACACCAGGCAAGAATTGAGCTGAAAGTCGTATTTTATCGTATTTTATCGTGAGAGTCGGCACGTGCCTGAACTCGATTTGTTGCAAACTGCCAATTTGCTCGACTCCCACCAAGGGGGTCCGAAAAATCAAGCGCCGAACCGATGTTGGGGGTGGTGGGGTGTCTCGTCCATTTTTTTTGCGTGAA
>WSLM01000099.1:8350-20418 GCA_019677335.1 Ceratobasidium sp. UAMH 11750 | reverse complement strand
GTTTGGGATGTCGTTCAATGCACCTCCCCCGGCCGTCGTGCACGACATCCAGGACAAGGGTGGGATACGCGGTGGGCCGGTGCGGTACGACCAGCAGCCGTACGTGGGTGCAAACCAGTTCAGACCTAGTGGCGGGTACCAGCAGAACAACGGGTACGATCCAGGGTACGATCGGGGTGACTCGATGGGCTCGATGTACGCGCCGTTGCAGCCGTCGCAGTACTATGGTCCTGGGGCGGCGGGCGCGGCCGGAGGTCCTTCAAGTCGAGGGCCGGTGACGAGTCCGCCGTCAAACAGCGCATCATTTTACGGAGGCGGAGTCGTGCCTTCTGGGCAGCCACACAGGAATTTGTTCCAGCCGGGACAAGGGCCGGGGAGCACGCAGGGCCAGGGTGGGCAGACCTCGCCGCAGACGGGGCCGGGGGGCAAACGAATGAGTGGGATGGATGCGTGGCCGCGATGAATGAAAGAGTACTTGTAGATGCTATTGTTTGTACAGACAAGCGTAGACGTTGGACGAGCAGGCGTACGATGATTTGCGGCGATATGTAATGTTTCTTCTCTTTTTCCTCCATCTCAATTCACCCATTGTTTTCCTGATCGTGAAGCGCGTGTAGTGAGTGATTTACGTGGATTCCCTTTTATAGACGCCTTTAGTACCCGCTCGCGATCTTAACCGCCACCATTAATGAACTCCGTTCTCTAGCCCGCGTCCCCCTGCACCCCACCTCGTCGCGCCAACGCGACTCTTGCAACTATGAGTAATAATGCCGACTCTCGCCCACTCTGCCAGTGTGGCCTAGTCCCCAGACTTATGCGGTCGGAAGGGAGGGTCTATCAGGTCTGCCCGCACCTCGTGCGCGGGTACAACAGCCGCTACCGAGCCACGCATAGGCCCTGCTCGTTCTACCGTAGGTTTTGACTTTTCATTGTCTCTGAACCTCGCTATGTTGACGGGCTATGGTTAACACACTAAAGTAGAGGATCAGTCGGGGGACTTGGAGGGAACCCCGAACTACTGTGCCGAACTCCTCAAGCCGGTCGAGTGGCCGGCCCACTACGACGTCGCTAGTCCGCCGGGGGACCCTTGGGCTCGTTACAGGCCAAAGAGTGCCAGGGTGAGCGCGTATGCATACATCTGGTCACGATTCATTTAACACCGTGCATTAGCAGCAACAAACCGCGAGTGGTAGCGGTGGGGGCGAGGGCTCACGGCCCATACCCGATACGGGTCTTGTGCCCAGACAGCAATTCGTGCTCGCCGAGGAGCGTGCAGAGGCTGCTGGGCACGAGTGTGAGCGCCTGCGCAGACGGGTGGCCGATCTCGAGCACGAGCTTAAAGAACTGAAGCTCTCCGATTCGGCCGAGGTCGAAGGGCTACGGCAGCAACTCAGGGCAAGCGAGGCGAACCTACGAGAGCAGACCAAAGAGATGGTGGTGCTCAAGCGCAAGTATGATGATGTTGTCGGGGACAACGTGATCTTTAGGGAGCATAACCGGGTGTTGAGGATGAAGTTGGAGGAGGGGGAGAAGGAGCTGGAGGACAAGGAAAAGGAGTTGAGGAGGGTGCGTTCTGCGGGGCGGGTCTTGAGCCAGGCGCGTAATGCGTCTGCTATACGTCCCCCTCGCGGACCGTTTGGTGGACCATCAGGTAAGTCTCTCACTGTCTTTAACAACGCATCAAAATAACATCGTTGTAACTAGAGGCAACCACGAGCTCGAGTCAAACGCGATGAGTTTGCGTTTAATGTAATATTTACTTGTTTTACTTGTTCTAGCTTGGCGCCGCTAGGTGCCTCCGTGCATCGTGAGATCTAGAGACTCCATGGCGTCATGTAAGCTACTCTCGGATGTAGACGGTTCTACTCGGGGTAGCCTACACGGCTCCGGCTAGTATTTCTCGCTCTTACGATGCACGGAGGGCGGCGCCCCGCTTGTACTTGTTGTATAACCTTTTAATGTCTATGAAATTCTCCATATCTTGACGTGCTAGTCCAGCTCCTCTGGAGCATATATATGACTCTACATGCATATATGTGGGATTATCTCAAATTTGCTAAATAAAACGTAATTAATATGACGTGGACTTTATGCTCATTAGCATCTTGGCTGATCCGTCGCGAGTCTGTGTTTCAGTCCGCCAATGTAACTTGCTGCAAACGCGTGTGCATTTTTCTGAATTTAAGAAGACTTCTGGAAGTCTTGGAGTCAGTGACATTGAAGGCCAGAGGGTGTGCACGGAGCGGTAGGTTTCGATAGGCAAAATCACGCACCATATCACGCCGAGCTGGGAATGAATCTCGTAGCATATATAGGAGGCAATTATTGCTGAGATTCAGCTGGCTGAAAAACTTCGCCTCGGTCACATGATCGCGTTTCAGCTCGCGTCTCGACTCAGATTTGAGGCTACTTCGGTGACCGTATACTCATTTCCGTGCCCGCCATACAGCAGTAGGTTATTCTATCCGATGAGGCTCATGTAGTACTCCTCGACCTCCCATGCACCTTCCCAGTACTTGACCGTTGCTTTGACTTGGCCTGCAGGGGCAGTCCTGATGCGTCGTTCTAGAGCTCTGCCAGTTCGGCAGAGTACAACATCTTTCCTGAGGTGTACGAGTCAGCGTGAGAGCGGACATCAAACGGCGTGCTTACTCGGACAACCGAATCGAAGGGCAAAAGTCATTGCTTCCATCCCCCACATACATGACGCGGTCAAAGGTCTGCCCACATCGCTCGAGGAAAGCAGTCAATTCGGTGCCTGTTGAACGTCAGGGCGATAGCTGGATGACCAATTATGAACACTTGCCTTTGCATAGATTCGGGCTGCAGCCAATCTTGCAATTGTGCTGTGGCCCGTCAGGAGGTATGTGGCGTCGGATATCGAGCCGGTCGCCGTGCCACTCCGCCTTGTTGGTCACGACTTCCGCAAACAGGTCTCCGAGGCCATTATGCTATGCGGGGCTTAGTGGACGGGCGCAGGGTAAGAAACATGCGAAACGGCCCTACCTCGAGGATCGTCCTGATGTACACGTGGTTAGCAGCGGAGAGGCACAAGAAAGTCGTCTTGGGAGATGATGCCGCCTTGAGAGCCTTGACCGCCCTAATCATCGCGGGGTGCTGTGACGGGCGTTGCTGGAAAGTACACAGCATCACGGAGAGCTCGGACGTACGTATGGGAGAGTGACGAGTGCGTGTTCGATTTGTTGGCGAGTCGCCCCTTCCTTGTGAAGGTCATGCATGGTTTCAGCACTGTCCGCGAATCTTGAGTCCGGGGCGACAACAGGCCAACCTAGGAACTTACAGAAGGTCGGTCCATTCTTTATACGGCTGCTCATCCTCTAGTTTTCGCCTCAAACGGGGGGATAGCACCTCTAGAATATAACGATCTGTGTCTTGATCGACCATTGTCCTGAATATCTGGTAAAATGCGTCGGAACGCTCGAGAAAATGCATATACATACCAATCAAAGTCATAGACGACCAACAGAGTCTTGACTTGTGACATGGTGTGCTTGCAATTTGGGAGGGACCGTCGTAGCTGAGATTTACTTTCGGCCGTGACCGGATTTGATAAGATCCAATCAAAACAAGTCCAAAGGAGGGAGCCCAGCGCCTAATTCGCACACACTTGGCGCGTTGATCGAACTCTGTGCCACCACCGTCACTGCATCTTCCTGGGTCGAGAACCAACTAGAGTACTTCTTGCGCTGTGGGACTTGGCATTTATAGATTCTAACCCTATGTCTGGGACTGTAATTCGAGCTCGAGCAAAGGCGACTTTTCAGAAAAGACCTGGTCACTTGGTGTTGTCTCAGCGTAGCCTGTCATGGACAGAGGAAAAACAAAAAGAGCCTCGTTTGAACCTCGCGAATACCTCGTTACAAAGTACGTCGGCCCAAACTGACTTGTCGGATTGTAATTCATGAGAGTTAGAGATGTTCTTCAGTAAGCCTGGGAGCACTGTTGTCTCCATGCGAGTCACAGACGGCCCCGATCCAAAACTCAACGCCTACACGTTCATTTTCTCCTCGTCGAAAGCCGCTGCGGATGGACAAAACTTCAAGGAGCTCATCACCAACATTCTCGCGCAAAATGTGGCGCAACAACAGGCAGCTGCCCGTGCAGAGGCGGCGGCGGCGGAGGCTCAGGCTGCGACTCCTGTTCAAATTACCCCACGAGCCGACCGACCGCTTAGCTCTAATGACTTGCGGAAATTTGTACTTCTCAAACGAGCAGACTTGGCGGCTTTGCATCGCGAGCTAGTCATGACTGGGAATATTACCGAGGCCGAGTTTTGGGCTGGCAGAGAGGTGCGTATTTCACTCGCTAAACATCTTCGACATGTATTAACAGAACACAGCACCTACTATCCGCCGAGGAGTCTATTGAGCGACAGCGCAAAGGCCGTCCAACCCAGATGTTGGAGCTACGAGCCACGACCACAAACGAACGAGGCGACATAAAAATCACCATCACACCTGAACGCGCTCAACAAATATTCATAGAGTTCCCTGTCGTGAAGCGTGCGTACGACGAAAACGTGCCTGATCCGGTATATGCCTCACGGACCTTTTCTCTGTTTTTAAGGTCCTGATTTTGATTGGTTTTGCTGAACAGCTCTCGCCGGCCGAGTTTTGGACGCGATACCTCTCATCGAAGCTATTTGATCGTAATCGAGCGTCGTCGCGCTCTGCCGCTGCTCAACATACTACCAAGGACGATCCGATATTCGACAAATATCTCCAAAAAGAAGACGACGGTGAGTGCAGGCAAGGGTTGGAGGGGAATTCTTATAAATCTCTGTAACTATAGGCGACGAACCTCTACACCAACGTGCCCCGGCGTCTAGTCTTCTCATAAATCTTTATGCTACAAGCGAGGATCACGAAGAGGTGCAGTCTAACTCCCTTGTCCGAGAAACAAATATCAACTTTCCGCTTGCAGACGGGGAACGCGAGGGACTTTACTATGAAAGCTGGCGGCCTCCGTTCGAGTCTTCCTCTGATTCGCAAATTCAACGAGCATTCGACTAACGTACTTGACGCTGGCCTGTAAGTCTTTGGCGTCATGGCCCGGTCCGATCTAAATGTCTGTTTTCTGTAGTCAACCCTCGACCAAACGACAGCGCACCGAGAATGCTGTCAGTTTCTCCTTTGAAACGCATACCCATTTCTTTAGCTTACCCCAATCCAGGACGCCGAATATTTTACTCAACTTGACATGGAAGACCTACGTGGGCCTCAGGGTGACGATGGAGTTGAGCTCGGCCTCCAAACTGGGCGTCAAATATTGGATAACCGTGACTCACAAGATGATGGTTTAGCTTTAGGGCGGCAAGCTGAGGTAAGAGACCTGCTTATTCACCGGATATCAAGATGTGCATAGTCACTGACGTACAGTGTAGCCTGCCGACGTTCTTGCACTGGCCAATTCTTTGCGGCCATGGCAGAATCAGCTGAGCAAGGTTCGTACACGAAAGCACGATCATTTCGATAGAGCACTAAAATTTATGCAGCTGACGGTAGGGAAGAAGCAAGTTGAAGACGCATTCACGTCCCTATCACAAAATGTAGCTGAACGGGTCAATGTTAAATCGCGGAAAAGTATGTCCACTTGGTTTCGATAACCTTCTGCTCACCAACGAGAAATTCCAGACAACCTACCCGACGACCTTGTTCAAGCAATGGCCAACCTTCAAGCTGCTACATCAGAGTTTTTACGCCAGTTCTGGGCGGCGACACACGAGAATAAAGATTCAAGCCAAGAACGTGCCGCAAAAATGATATCTTACTTATCCAACACGCACAGCAAGATTGCGCCCATGATGACTACTGCCCGTAACCAGGGTTATGACCCCCAACTCGTGCGTGATGTGGGTAGTCTTATATCCTATCTCAGTGACTGCGAGAAACTCACTAGTCGTGGCAGGCTTTTATGCCCACACTTGATGCTGTAAACAAAGCACTTGCCATGTACAAGTCGCGAGCTACGTCTCGTTGATCTGCTAATACGAAACTCAGCCTCGTTACAGGTATTCATACATGTATCCTTATTACACTCTAACGCAGCATATAAAACAAAGAAAAGCAGCAGATGAGATGATACAAAGCAGTCAAGGCTAGATAGCGACATTCCCCGCCGGTACACGCACAGAACTTCGTGAGGAACCAGCGCATTGATAAGTCACATAGAGTACCAGTCCGTGCAAAAAGAAGGCGTAGCCGATAAACGCGGTTCGTGCTCGTCTATTGCCAAGAACTTGCCGAGTAATTACTAGCACAGTCCGCTCGATTACGTTCAAGTCTTGAACCGCCCGAGCAGCTTCCTGTAAATCGAACCACGCTAAGTACTATGCAACTCTTGAGCCTGAACAGTCGGCCTTACCTGCCCGCGGAACGCCTGGAAGGGGTTGAGCGAGTCTTCGTACATCGTCCGGTATTTACCCAAGTCATTGGACGCCTGGGGCACTGCAAGACTTGACCAACTCGCGCTACCCTCGTCTCGGTAGCTCTGCATATACCGTACTTTCTCATACAACTTCATGTTGTCCGATTGTAGACTTTTAACTTCGCCCCGGAGTTCTGATATGCTCTCGAATTGCTTTCGCAATTCCTGTGGAAGACGTGGATTCGTTAGCACAAGATACGAGTGCGCCCACATGTGCCCACCTCCTCAAGCTCGGCATTGCGTTGTCTGAAACGGTCTCTCTGACTGGTGACAATGGGTAATATAGAGCTATCAGGTTGTGGGGTAATAGAGCGTTCTACATCCTGCTTATCTGGTTGGCAAGTGCATCCGAATTGAGGCGACAGCATACTCACAGTGGCTTTTTGCCCCAACTTCAACCCGGCCAAACCGTCTTGTGGGGCAAGAGTAGATTCGTTCTTTTCGGTGGCACCATTCGAAGGCCGCTGGTTGATGTGAAGCAAGTCATTCTCGAGTTTCTCGTTCAGAGCGGTTTGTTTCTCAAGCTCAGCTCTTGTGTGTACGAGTTCTTCGGAGACGGCTTGTAGCGAGGACTCCAGCTCGGAGTGCAGTACCTATGGGTCGGGAGTAAAGTTCAATCATTGCAACCCAAAATACCAGGAATTCGCACCCTGATCTTCGTAAGTTCTTCAAGTAACTTGCGATTTTTTACCATCAGCAGGCCCTCAAGCGATTGACCTCGCTGCAGGTTTGCTTTTTCCGCGTTTGGATCTGGCATAGGCGCCTCCTCGTCGTCATCCTGCCCAAACTCGACAAACTAGATGGCCGTGTTAAAAGCGCACCGTTGTACCCGCGGTAACATGAGGCACGCACCTTCATAATACCGAGCTCTCGCTTGATCTCATCATAATCCGCGTATTGCTTCATGCGAATTCTCAAGCCTTCGATCTCGACTGCCTACATACAACGTTCGATTAGCGAGGTACCGTACAAGTAGTACATACGGACTCACTCTGGCACCGGCCTCTTTCTCCGCCTCGGATAACTTTTTCTCAGCGGCGCTGAGCGATTCGGCAGTAGTCCGTTTGAGCTCCTCGAACGCGACTCGGAGACGCTGCGCCTCGGCGTCGGATTCGCTGAGCTGGCTCTCAAGGGTCTGGATACTAGAGCAATAAATTAGCCTTAACTGGTAGTAATAAAAATGAGCCGCCACCAACCGTTGAACGGAATCGCTTCCTGTTCGGAGAGTCTCAATTTCCGCACGAAGGATTTCCTGAGTAAGAAAAAAGATTAAGCTGAGTCTCCTAAAAACAAGTATGAACGTACATTCCGGCGTTCTACGGCTGCAACGCGACTGTTTGCTCGTTCAAGATCTGCAACAATCAGGTCCATTTCCGCAAGCTTCGCCTCAACCTCTTGTTCTATGGGCAGCAAGTCAGAATAAGCTTTCCGGCGCCGGGCTAGTATATAACACACCCTGTTTTTGAGAATGGTCCAGCAATTTGGCCTGGCTCGTATCATGAGATGCGCGTAGATCTCGAAGTTGACTTTTGGTGAGTGTCAGTTGGCGTTGCAAATCTTGCTCTCTTGTTACACCCCATTAGCAATACTCGAAGATTAGCCCCACTGATATTTACCTCTCCTCGTAATTTCGCATCTTCTCGTCGTATGTGGCGTTCAGCTCGTTTTCTTTCTGAGAGACCCGAGATTGGATCATGCTTTCCATCTTATCGTAGCCACGACAAGCATCAAGACATTGAATAGGGGGCCGAGTCCAAGCAAGCACATACCTTTTCCTCCAAAGTATCAACCTTCTTCTTTGCATCTCCCAGCTCAGCTACCTGCCGCTTTAGCTCCGTGTTATCTTCTCTCAGTGCTTGAAGCTCCGCTTCCTTGTCCTGCGCCTCAGATACTTTGACCATCATATCCTATAAAGCACGTCAATACACCCCAAGCGCTGCATACGCAGAATGGGCAGAGCCTCACCACAACCGAGTTCAGCAGAGGGTGTGGGTCAGGTGCCTCTGCAAGCAACTTGTACACTCCCAGAAACGCGTTATCGGAGGCCTTACAACGTTTGGTCAGAGCGTCGATCTCATTCTGATATGCTGAAGCGGATGTTCTCAATGTAGGCTTGTCGACATCATAGGGGAGATAATTGCTTACCTTTGAGCAACCCCTTGAACGCCTCAGATTTCTCCTCCTCTGGGAGCTTCTTAAACTCTACGACAGCGGATATTGAGTGCATTTCGGCAGCATAGAGAGGCAGCATACCTTTCGTTTTGTCGGCAAGGCTTTTACGACCAACCACACTCTCTTTCTGGTTCTCCACTAGCTCCAGGCCTTGCGTGTCTAGTTTCTTCTGAAGCTCGGACAGATCAATCTCTATATGAATAATTTTTAGCTCATAGGTGCGATAGTCCACGTATCAACTCGCCTTTCCAGACAGAAAGGGCCTGGGTAAAGTCGGACATGCTGGGCTCAATGTTCGTGCCAAGTTCTACAACGGATGGCTAGCGGAGTGAAAGTCTAGTTAACTCCTCCAGAAAATCACCGACTGATCAGTTTCGTCGATACAGTTCGTAAGCTAGCATGCGAGATTTGTGCACGTAGACTCAAGGTCGTTGGAAGCTATGATCACATTTGGGGGGGTCAGTTGGAAATTCAGGGCACATGGGCGCTTATGCGCAACATATTCAAAGGATGATTGCACCAACGCATGAGATACAACATAATGTAGTTAGTAGAATTCTAACAGCTATATGCGTAAAGTACCCGTACGGCCTTAACGTTTGACCCAAGCATACTAGAAGGGAGAAACAGCCAAGATAAGCATACACAAACGGTACTCCCCCGGCCGTAATTACATACCCGCTTGCGAGCCTTGGCGAGGCCTGTCTTTTTCCTCTCAACCATACGTGGATCTCGTCTGAGACCGTCGTCTGTTTATATGATTAAAAATTATAGCGCCCAATAGACATGCGATCCTTACCTTTTACCAGAATAGGTTTGACATGGGGAGCATGAGCAGCCAAAGCCTTGGCGATACCATGTGCAACCGCGCCGGCTTGACCAGAAACACCACCACCTCGTACTAGCGCAAATACATTGTACGCTCCCAAAAGCCCAGTAACTTGCAGTGGCCGGATTGCCTTCTCCCGATCGCGAGGTAGTTCAAAATACTGCCCGAACGGTACATTGTTGACCAGAATCTCGGTAACAGGGATGTCTGCCATCCTCGGGGCGAGGGACAACTCTCTTGACACCTCCTTCTCTGTCGTTGATTCTAGGGCAGCTGCCGCGATGGGCCGAGTCGGGATAACCCAGACACGTGCTGCGCTCTCCTTGCGCTTTCCTAGGGTGTAGCTGCGCCCGAAACTATCAAATTTGACGGGCTTCTTCTGCATTGCTAGGAGTTCGTCCTTATCGATGCGTTCGTATCGTTTAAGCACTTGTGCGAGGCCATTCATTACTTCTTGGTGCTTTCCGACCTCTGCGAGCGAGCGAAGAGCATTAAGTGATCCAAGCAAGCTCAGTACATGTCTGTACTGGGAAGTCTTCAGACGAGAACCCACAGCCAGAGCAATCCCCTCCTGATTTTTCCAGGCAGTGCGACCGATAGGGAGAGAGTTCCGTAACCCTTGGGGGAGAGGCAAAAAATTTGCTGCAGCAAGCTGTCTTTTAGCTAGATTTAGTGCATCTTGGAGCTGCGAAACCGAGTCATTATATTGATGTCGGCCAGTGAAGAAGCTGGGAGAGGCAGGGGGAGGATATCTAGACTTAGCAATAGGTTCAAAGTTGGTGGGGAGAGATGAGGGTGGTACAAATGGAGTGGTAGAGCTAGTAGCGTAAGATCGCCGACTAAGGTGCCATAGCCGAGGTCCGAGTCGCGCCTGCATCAAGACCAGGAGTGAGCAAGTCAAGGATATAATTTGAGTCACGTGGGTGGTTCGGCAACTTGAATCTTGCAACCACATCAGGTAACTGTGGTGTCAGCACAATGGCAGTCAGCATTTATTCAAGAGGTTACTCAGAATCTAATCCAATTTAGCCTATAGCTTATTATTGCTGTGCATGGGGGCGCTGGTAACCATTCGCTTAACAAGGATTCAGAGGCTCAAATCAAGAAAGGGTTGAAGGAGTACGTAACCTGCGTTATTCTTCATTTTAGTGCTTTGATTATAGTAACCACTTGACCCACGCCTAGAGCATGTCTCAGTGCACAGAACACCTTTATAAACAAGCAAGATGCCTGTCTTGCAGTTCGGGACTCGATTATCGTAATGGAGGACAACCCGGGTTTCAACGCTGGTACTTTATAAAGTATGTTTTTTTAAAATGCGCTGACGTGTTTGTAGGCACTGGCTCAAACCTTACGATGAACGGGGATGTTGAGTGTGATGCCTCGATCATGAACGCGGCAGAGGATTTTGGGGCTGTAGGTGCCGTAACTGGTGAGCCGCCCTATAGTTCATTTATCCCAGCATTCATATTAATCCCCTAGGTGTCAAGAATCCTATTGTCGCTGCGTATGGTATACTAGAAGAATCACAGATTACTGACGTTCACGGTCGTATACCCCCTCTGTATGTGAACAGCATCGATGTAAGTATGTGGCTACAGAGTAACTTTTTGTCGATTTAAACAGGGTCCTAGCGAGGAGGCCACTCACCCCATCGTCGGCCCCAGTGGATCAATCCACGATGATTACGCCCAAAGCGCTGTCCGAGTGGAAGCGCTGGAAGGCAGTTGTTGGATCCGGGTCAGCTGAAGGACCATTCGGCAGCACCGTTGTCCAAGATACCGTAGGAGCGGTTGCCTGCACCATTGACGGGGGTGTATCAGCCGGGGTTTCAAGGTTCGCCCTATCGTCTCCAAGCTCGGGCGCAAGATTTACCTACATTCACAGCGGTGGGATACTTCTCAAACGTTCCGGGAGGATAGGAGAGGTCCGCAAACTTTCTTTATTCTTGCATGACCGGATTTTAATTGGAGTAGGCAGGAACGTTTGGAGCCGGCTGTTGGGCAAGCGGCGCTCGCGGGGATCTCAACGCGGTGGCGTGTAGTGTCTCTGGTCAGTTGCTAATGACGTGAGCATTCACTATCTTAATATGACGTCACAAATTTAGGTGCTGGTGAAATGATAATGAGAGCATTCCTAGCGAAAGAGCTTGCTGAGGCGGTCCGTCGACCTGGTTGTGATACCCACGAAGAAATGGAACGCGCTTTGACCAAGTTCGGTGGTAGGTTATCCTTTTTTGCTCCAAGATGCTGCTAAATGAGTTTTTGCAGAGTTATGCGCAGAACGTGGGAGCGAACATGCGAATGCTGGTGTTATCTTAATCCTGACTGAGCGCCAGGACGATGGGGTCCTAAAGCGTGAGTTGCCAGAGTTCACCATCATAAAATTCTGGTACGATACAGTATCCTATAGCTCGGCTATGGTGCGGGTTTACTACCGCTAGCTTTGCCATTGCATATGCAGCTTCGGCTGATAGTGCACCGAAGGCAAGTGGGTCAAATACTAGAGTCACACCCTACAAATCAATCGTCATATTTCAAGGCAACAATACTTCGCAGACCCAACCGAAACGACAACAAACCTGGGTTGTACATCACGTCCCTCCCCCTCTGATAGCCAG